>VYZR01118903.1:116081-131801 GCA_013400675.1 Oxylabes madagascariensis | reverse complement strand
CGCCGCCGCCGCCGCACCTGCCTCCGGGGCCGGGGGGCCGGGGAGGGAGGAGCGGCGCGGCTGCCCCTGCACGGCTGCCCCTGCACGGCTGCCCCTGCACGGCGGGGCGCGGCCCGGGCGCGGGGAGGGCTGAGGGGAGCTGCCGAGCATCCCCCGCACGGCTCTGCCGGGGCTGCCCGCCCGCCGCGGCGTGATGGGGCTGGGTGTCGGCGAGGGCTGCCTGAGAGACAGTGGTTCAGACCTTCAGTTTTCCACAGGAAATGGCAGAAGCGCAGCTGAGCGCTTGCAGGCGAGATCAAACTTTTGTTACATATGCAGTGGTTTGGCCAGCGATTGCGTGGTTGGCGCTGAAATGCAGTCTTTCTGGACAGATTTCATTCATGTTGCTGCATGTTTACCCAGAGCTTGACACAAATGCAACACCGTGATGCATCAACTTCCTGGGCGTTCTTTCCCTTCGTTTTTAAAATGATGAATCTAATATTTTAAATAAGTTATCCTTCGGTAGAGTGACATTCCAAAGTTGATGTTCCTTATTTCAGCTCCCTCTGTTTGTCAGGGAAGGGAAAATGGAACGAGTCGTGTTTCGGAGAGGCAGAGTTAAAAGAGGGTGTTTTCTTCATATATTTTCCTAAGCGTGCACAGACACATGCAAACACTTTTATTAAGCTTAAATTCAGAATACCTGTCAAGCTGAGATGCAAATATTTGAGGAGGGGGGTTGTGGAAGAGGAAGGGAACTGGGAGAACAAGGTTAACTGGAAGCCTAGATCACGTCTCCAGATAAGCCTTGTTGTTACAGCCACAGAGGATGCATTACAGCTAATTATCTATTGTCTTAAGGCACCTTCTATCCCATAAGAGACCCAAAGGAGGATGCCGAGTGGGAGTGAAAGAGAGGGGCAGATACTCCCCCCTGCTGTAAATAGACGTCGCTTACTTCCATTCCTCTGGTGGTTTTACTCCAGCAGTGGATGTCGTCCCCAGAGGCTTCGCTGAACCACCCCTCAAAATGCATCTGCTCTCGGGGGCTTGTGTTGCAGGACCCTGGTGCGTTATTCCAGTGCTGGTGCAGGCAGGCATGGCTTCCCCAGGAGTGCCACCGTTGTTTTTTTCCTTGAGTCCTGCTACGGTGCCTGTAGGTTTCAGATGGCACTGTGTTGCGTGTCTGACATTGCAGCACTGGCTGTGCAGGCTCCTACTGAGCCTTTCATTTTGTTTTGCGGTTCTCTCTAACTCCCTCTGTATCAGCTCAGTGGATTTAAATGAACTTCATTCTGACCCTCATTTATCTCCCTTCTAGGGATACAAAACAGAGTTTTCATCTCCATTTTATTGTAGTTTTAGCTGCTACAAATCTCCTTGGTAGCTCAGTCCTGAGTTGAGCAAATAGCATTTTTCTAAAATGTTCGAATCAGACCCTAGCAAGTTGTCCATTTTGTTTTGCCTCTCTCCCTATGTCTCTCTGCTTTCTATGCAAATGTCTGTAATGTTGTTTTACTTTTTAGCATCTTACAATACATAGTTTGGCATCCTGTTAAATATATTTATAGTTGCAGGTGCAAGCAAGAGCCAGGCCTCCTTACAGTAAAAGCCATTTTCTGCCGCTGTAAATTTTTATTTGGATTTAATCTAAGGGTGTGTTGCCTGCTCTTAAGTACTTTCAATGCAACTAAACCAGGCATTATAAACCATTAAACACATCAGTCTGTTTCTTCACCAGTGAGGTATGTATCTGTTTATATATCCTCACCATTTTGAGGTCTTGAGTCTTCCGTGTTTGGTTGCAAATGTTTTCTTCTCAGGCACTTGCAACACCTGGGGAAGTCTGATGTGAGAGATTATTTGACCGGCTTGAAACCGTTGGGGCAGTTTGTGGCAGGAGGCTTGGACTGCTGGAAGCGACGTCTCTATTTAGTGGCCTAACCACAAGTTCATCCTTCCTCTGTCCTCAGTACTTGAAACACCATGATAGCACAGCTTAGCAGGTAGCAGACTTCTCACATCTCTTTGTGCCTCTTCAGGAGAAGAGACAGGTCTTGTACTCTTGAGGTTCAATATGTTGGGATGTCACTTCCGAGCTGGGTTGCATGTGAACACAACAAGCGCTGGAATCAGTGGATTTGGTCCATCAGGCGTGGACAAGAAGCAGTGGTGGAGTGCTTTCTGGAGGTACCATGGCCAGTGTGATTTGAGTGAAGGTGGGGGATGGAAGACGGTGCAAAAGCAGACTCTGTAGCAGTACCTTGTCTGCAGGCAAGTTTTTCTGGGGAGATGTGCCTCTCTCTGGGACGCAAATGTCAAACCTTGAAAAATTTTCCAGGCTAAATTCAATACCTTAAAGTTCATCCGGACTGTGAAACAGGCAACCTGTGAAGATCATGGGATGCAGGTATGTAAAGTACATGAGTTTGTGCGTGATGCAGTCCGAGATTGCTCTAACAGAATTTGTGAACACGAGTGTTGGGGAAGATGGTTGGAGGATCTGCAAGACACAAACCAGCCTTTCAGGACTTCCGTGTAAGTTCTGTACAGTTTTTAGTGGTTTCAGCTGAGGTTTTCTAGCCTGATGTCATACTCAGTCATCTTGGAAGCTACTGAATAAGATCAGCATTGCAAGATAACCTTCTCCTTCCTATAAATGATAGTCACATGTCTTTCAGACAAAGATGTTTGAGCCAGTTCTTTCCATGGGCTCTTGAGCCTGCTGGGCTTCTTTTGGGTGTGTTTGGCCTGAGCTTGGACAGTTGCCTCAATGGGAGTCCCACTCTCCAACGGGAGCCTGTTCATTGCTCTTGCAGGGTCGAAAGCCTATGGATGAAGGTAGTGGCAGTCCTTCATGTGTTGCAGGTACCAGGCCATGTGTCCTTTATAAGCCCTTGGTAACCTCTCGTGTGGGACAGGGCAGGGATGACAAAGGCAAAGCAGGTGATGCAGTTGGTAACGAGCCGCTGGAGTAGGGCAGCAGCTGTTGGTATATTGACTGAGCTTATCTTTCTGATTACTGTATCAGAAAGAATAGACCTTAAAAGCACTCTGAGGTAGTAATTTCCACTCTCCCCCCGAATTTTATCATCATGGCTGAATGAAAATTAAAAACTTTACGTTTGGGATTTCACTGACGCTTAAATGTTTCAATTACGAGCTCCGTCTGAACAGCATAGTGCACGTTTTACATCCTATAACAGTTGCATGGAGTGTTAGTTCCCTTGGAACAGTGGGAGAAAAATACTATGTGCTCAGTGAAAGGCAGTAAAAGCTGGCACCTCTGTGGTTTAAGCAATATTATTTTAGTTTCTTTATTGCTCATCAAACCCTTTTAGGCCAGATCTGAGAAATCCTTTGAGATGAATGGGAAGTTTCCCCAGGTCTTAGATCCAGTGCAAATCATTAAAGTAAATCCATGTATGTTGTTTAAACAGGAGGGTTTGGATGGCAGGTCCAAGTAGCTCAAAGTCACCTACTTGTTATTATGGATTTCCTCTTGCACTGGGAGGAGGGATGGTATTAGACAACATTTAAATTAATACAGAGTTAAGAAAATTGTTTTTTCCTGTTTCAGTCTTCAGGGGTCTCCATGTCTTTGTGGCAGGACTTGTGGTGGGAGGGACACAGCCGGGGAGCTGGTGGATCGAGGGGTGGAGTTTTCTGTGGAGGAGTCAGCATGCACAACTCTGCCTTGTCTGTGTACAGCTTCTAAAAATAGTGATTTGGAACCCAACTGCATCCCTGTGGTTTCTTCCTCTTCTTAATATTATTTAGAGAAGAAGGTCAAACTAGTTAGAAACCCACGATTAGGTCAGGCTTGGCTGACATGTGCCAGCTAACCTCAGTTTAACCTCAGCCTCTTGTCCTAATTCAGGTGAACTAGGGGGACTCCAAGCAAATGAGCAGTACCAATATATCAGCATAGCTTAACCAAATCAATAAATGCTTTTAAATTTTGATACATAAGTATACATACATGTGTGCATACAGAGACCATACCCTTCTTTTACTGGCAAGAATACTGTTATCTGTTACTTCTCTGCTTTTTGCTGTAATTGAACCATTCAGGATGCCATTATGGCCTTAGGGGCAGTGTAAAAATCAATCTAAAACTTATTTCAGCTAAACTGATAGGGGAATATTTGGGCACAAAATGGAATTTTATACTATTTTCTTGGCCTTATTTTAAACTGTAATTTCAAGAATATCCTTCCCCCCCACCTCCCCATTATGTTTCCATTGCATTTTTTGCTGGTTACAAAAAAAAAGAATAGAGTTGAAATTTCTTATATGTGCCAGTGTGTTATACTTAGAGGTCTTTGCTGGGGTTTTTTTTGTTTCCCCCATCTATTCCAGGGCACTTGAGTCCCATGCCAAGAGTCTGATATGAGTGGTGGTGCAACAAATGATGTGTTTTTTTGCTTGATTCTCTTACCGGACAACCTCTCAAGCAAACTTCCACACCCTCTTTGAACAAGTTGTGAATTTGTCCCATCTCCATTTTGGGGGGGTGAGGGGGACAACTCCCCAAAGGGCAGAAGATTTTGCCTGTTTGTGGTTTGTGGCCACTGATGCTGAAGGGAGCTGGGATGGCAGTGGGGAAACCTTGCTCGTTCTCTGTAATGGGATGGGTTGCTTTCCCACCTGGTGTTGGCAGGAGTGGGACAGAAGGATAATCCGCTTGTGTGTGCTTCTTGAAGGCCTCTGTTGCCTTGAGAGGACACCTTGAGAAGGGAGCAATGGTGAGACTGGGAAATGGAGACGCATCAGGAGGTTGAGGTTTGACTGACTGGGTAATGAAGGTTTGTTTCCTCTCTGGATGTTTTGATTCACGTAACTTGTTTCAGTTACGAGTCTAACATAAAACAAAACCCCAAACAACCGAAAAATGGTTATACTGGAAGCACCCAGGATACTCATAAAGCTTGTGTTTGCCAATATGATTATTCCTTTTGTCATGTTGGAACGTACCTTAATAGCATTTATAGCCTTGGCCACGCTAGGGAGTTTTTAGGCTGCATCTACATTACTTAGTTTCTGATGTAAATGAGGCTTTGGAATGATGATTGGGAAATGTGATTGTGTACACAAGGAACACGTTAGGGGAATAACAATATAGTTTTAGCAGTATATTGGGTTCCTGGCTTTTTTGCTGAGTGCTGACAGGCTTCATGTAGTTTTTCAGCCATCCTATGAGCTGATGACATAAGGTGCAGGTGAACATTAGGGACAACTTTGCACCTTTTCCTAATGCTACTGCAAATGCTCTCTCTTCTGCTGCTCAAAGTTAATAAAAATGAAAAGGACACCACTCTTAGTGTGTTGGTGTTTCTGCAGTGTGTGTCATACCAAGCAGTTGGTTGTCAGTCACAAACCTTCCACATTGTCCATAGTAAATACCCAGTAGTGCAGTGGCTGGGAACATCTACAGCCTGAGCCCTTTCTCCCTTGTCCTGGTTAGGGGTTGAGTTTTCCTATCTCAGAAGTTAGAAAAAAAGCTTTATGGTCTTCCCCTCACCTTTCCCCTAATGCAGGTGTGAAAGAAGAAAGCCCTGCTCAATGAGATGACACAAGAGGAGGAGAGATCTGTTTCCTGTAGCACATGGGTGTTGGGAATTAAGTCCCCTGCCCAGAGTAATTTCCTCTGGCCAATGTGTAGTCCAGAAAGAGTGGGGAGGCTTCTTTTAGGTGGTTTGCTGAAATTAGCAGCTTCCATGAAATATATTTCTGTTGCTGGCCCAGCAAATGATGTGCAGGAAAAGCAAGGAGGGGATGGATGCAGGAATTCATCACCAGGCTGTGTTTTCTTGCAGTGAGTGTGATGAGCAGCAGCACTGCCACCATTCGTGTCCCTGAGCAGGTTGGCGTTCCGTGTACTTGTGGGGGCTGAAGTGGATGCTTGGTGGATGGTGGATCACATCAGTGCCTGTTCACTTTCCCGGTCTCCTCCCAGTTTCAAGATTCCTGCTGCCTCAGTCTCCTAGGCTGGGCTGTCATGCCTGGCTCTGGCAGTGGTGCCATCCTGCCAGTCCCTTTGCTCTGTCTGCAGGATGTTTGCCCAGCGTGTCGGAGGCTTTAGCAAGGCATAGGAAAGAAGTAGGGACTATTTTCTTTCTTTGCTCTTGTCCTTGTTTACTTGCTGGCTGAAAGCAATGTACTGCACCACCTCTGTATAAATCTGTAGTTACAATTGTTATGTACCTGGTAAGTATTTTAAAGATTTCAAAAGACATAAAGTGAAAATTACCTCATAGTTTGCGTGGCCAGTTTATTAACCTCTGGTTACTTTGCCAGAAGTGTTCAATTAGGCAGGCTGAAAAAAACACGGACATTGTGAAGGACTGTGCCAGCCAGATGGTTACATGTAGCTGGTTCTTGGTCTGCCCTTGCTTTCAGGGGTTTCCTACAATAAAGAGTTTCTATCGGTGGCCACATTTGTCTGACAGCGCATAGGCTTCCCATTTTCCCAGAAGGTCACATAGTTACCCTGCTGTTAAACGATGTGAGGAGATATAATCTGATGTCTAGTCACTCCTTTTGCTTTCCATAGAGCTGCATTTCTCTCTTGCAGAAACAGAGGAGAGGAGGACACTGATCAGATGAAATGAGTCAATGAGAAGATAGCTGTTGGCTCGTTTTGACAGCAGGAGTGAGGGGCATGTTCCTGGGAGCAGCTGAAGAAGAAGCTGCCACCATTGGTGTGGATCAGTCCAGCAGCACGGATGGGGCACAGGCTGACACCTTGCTGAGGCTGAGGCTTGTCTCAGTTACTTTAGTTAATTTAACCTGCTGTGCTGATGCTCATGAATCATCACTTCCACTTCTTACTCTGGCAGTTTGTGGGTAAGGAGAAAGTTCTACAGCATGGCTTATGGGACATGACCATTTTCTTGGGCTCCACTGAAGAGGTGCCTGTCATCTTGATGGTATTTTACCCTCTTCCTTGATTCCTAGGCTGAGTTCATAGTAAGCAGTACCCCTTTTTGGTGCAATTGTTCCTGAAAACAATTCAAGAGGTTTTATAATATGGTAAGAGGGTATCTGGTGGTAAATATGTGGACCAGCTTGGAGGCTGAAAAGGTGCTCAAGAGACTTGAAGTTTCCTACAGGGATTGTCTTGGCTCATCACTGATAAGGAAAAGAAACTGTCTTTGATTTGGTTTAAACAGTACTGGATTGATGATAAGGAACAGGACAAAAATTAGACCTCCTGTACCAAGAGACCTCAGGACAGATGATTGTGTGCCTGATGAATAAGCTGGCAGCGGTGGATAAGGGAAGAAGGACTTGTTCACCCCAATTGGTTCCAGGCCATTTAAAAGCACAGTGTTAGACCTAGTGTAAATCCCTGTGGGCGGTGGTGTGAGGCTGGCTGATGTTGGTGCTCGGTGCAATGTTGATCTGCTTGGTGGGAACTTGGCTGGTGTGACACTTGGGAACTGCGCTCTTCCTGCCATGGTGCTTCAGGCAGTAATGGATGTTGATACTGGGATCTTCCAAAAGGTACACGGAAGCACAGGAGACAGGTAAAGCTCTTTCTGTGGTGGTTTAAGGCAGCTGAAAGTGAAAGTGCAGGGAGGGATCAGTGCTGCAGGGTGTGTGGGAGGTGGCGGGATGCTCGCCAGGAGATAGGAGCACACGGAGGCGTTGCAGCTGAGCCTCGAGGGACTGGTAATACTTCTGGGTCAGCAAATTCACAGCCTTACATGGCTTTTCCAGAGCTCTTCTGTGCACAGACCTTGATGGACTTCACACAGCCATAAAGGTCTTGGGACAGGCTGGTGAGTGAGCAGGCGAACAGGAGCCCCTGAGAAGATTAGAGAAGAGGCCTCTTCAAGGACCCGATTTCTTTCTTCAAGTGCTGTGGAGTAGTGCCTGGACCTGCAAGAGTCTGAGGCTTTAAAATTTATAAAACCACCCTGTTTTTAAACTGCACTGCTATGAAATATTGCTCCCAGGTGGGGGAAGTGAGCGGGGCTGGGGTTGCAGCATAGGTGCGTTGAATGTGTTTGCGTTTTTGAGGCAGTCAAATAATTGAAGGAAACTTTGCATCCTGCAGTGTTTTGCCGTTTCTCTGGCCCTGTGGTAGTTTTGGATAAACACTGTTGGGCTGTAGTGCCCTTGCTTACGTGTTGTGTTTGGCTGTGATCGAGTTGCAACAGTCAGGGAAGGCTGGCTTTTTCTTGCAAAGAGCTGACCAAGTCTTGCAAGCCTCTCTCTGGGATGTTACCCAGCAGGGATTTGGAAAAATGGAGGTTGTGTTACTGTGGGCCATATGTACTCCCCAGACTGCAGGTCCTTCGCCCCAGATGAAGCATCTTCACTTCTCTGTCACATCTAAGCAGTGAATGTGGCCGGCGGCAAGGCAAGCTGCCACTTGGAAGGTGGGCCAGATGCCTGGGGATAGATACTGGACTTCCAGACCATCAGTGGGAAATGCTGCCACCAGAAATGAGAGAGATTTCAGAGGTCAGAGTAATTTTGGCTACCCACTGAGATGGTTTTTTTGTGGAGAGTGCTAGGAAGGATTTTTTTTTCTGTAATACAGGGGCATTTCTTTGCACATCAGCATATCACAGAAGTTGGTTTCACTATATCATTCACTGTAAGTCTGAGTAGGTAGATTATTTTGCTCTGGGTTGCCATATAGCAGAGACAACTGCTAGGGGCTAGATACCTCTGATGCTTTTATTTCCCTAGATACCTATAAAATAAGGGTCACAAAACTCAGTACTTCAGAAAAAGTATCCTTGTGCTACTTGTGTTACTTAACTTCTTAAGTGCATGTCTTGTGTGGGGTGCTGTGTGATACAAACTGTTCCAAAGGCATTGCTAAACCCAATCCTGTAGTCCTTGTTTGGGCAACATTCCCACTGATTTTGGTGGTAAGGGACAGCCTGTCAAATACCAAGATAAGCTCTTGCATTTGGTAACAAATTAAAGAATTAAAAATTAAAGAAATTCCTGACTCAAAGCTGTAGGCCCAGATCTAGTTTTCCTTAAGATAAGCTTTTCCAAAACTGAAGATGAATATTGGTACCTTATTGCAGATACTTGCTCCTAATTTGAAAGGAATTTTTTTTCCATTGTTTCACTGATTAATGGTGTGCAGCCTAAAGATTGCACAGTGAAGCCTGTGAGGCCTTGTGCTACCTGGCTCTAGCCTATTTCCACTGGCCCACATAAGAAAAAGTCTAAAAATAGTCCAGCAGCGTAGGTTTCCTAAAGTAAATTAGATTTTAAAAATAAGAGGTTCTGTTTAATTATCTGGCATGTAAGGAGGAGGAAGAATTTCAAAATATGCCGTTCCTCTAACATGGAAAAACCCCAAGCATAGCCGTCCCTCACTAGTTAGGACCTGCTGTTGCTTTGCTGTTGTGCTTTACCTATTAACTAGTTCTTCATTATACCAGTGTGCTCACGAAAGAATTGCTTTCTGTTTCTGGAGAATGGAAACAGTTTTGCAAGCTGGCTGAGTGCTGGGACAGACACCAGCAATGTGCATTCTTTTTAATGAAAAATACCTTCCTGTGGGAATGCATATGATGCCTTGCTTCCATCTTAAAGAGCATGTTTGGTGAAGGATGGGTAAGACAAGGAGGAGTTTGAAATATTTTACAGGTTTAAATGTAGGAATGACATAAACACCTATGTAATGCAAAGGATGCTGAACTTAGGTAGCAATGTTCTTGCAGCAGAATGCGGGGAGCCAAGATAAGTTGGTGACGCTGTCTGTCTGACACACATCAGCAGCTAGACTGTGGTGGCTGAATGCTTCTAAAGCAAGATTAAATACAACAAGAGCAAAACACCCTAGCCAAAACTCATTCCTCCTTAAGTGTACCGACACTCTAGCTGATCTTCAGGAAGGTTATATGGGCTGTCACCTCTCTTCAGCACACAGAAACTGCCTATGCGTGGGATAATTGGCAGGTTTTATAAGGAGACCTGTGGTGATGAGAGTCCTCAAACCACCAGAGCAGATGGGGATGCTGATGTCTGCTGATGTCTGCCGACTCTGCCTCCTCTGACCAGGGATGTCATGGGGAGAAAAAGGCACAAGATGGAGGTTGTGGAGGGACTTGAGTTATCAGATGGGTGGGAGAACACTGTCTTATCAGGGCTGGTGAGATTCTAATTACAGGCTGTGTGAGGCAGGAGCTGGTGAGTCACAAAGTGTTTTCTAAGGTTTGGGGCTGGATGCTCAGGTGTCAGCCACTACTGCAGGTGAATTCTTTCACTGAATGAGGAGGCAGGCCAAGGTTTTCCAGGGTGGGACCCTGTCCGCCACCTATGTCAGCCTGAGATTAGATGGCTCTGATTTGCCCAACCTAGGGCTATGTTTTGACACTCCCTAGAAGTTTACCTGGAACCAGGCTGCTGCCTGCTTAATAGGTGCTTCTCATGCAAACAGTGCAATCACATCCTAACTGCAAAACTGGCTACAAAGCTGGCTGCTGAGCAGATTTAAACCTGTACCATATTGACTGCTTGTTCAATCCATGTTGCATACTTCTCTCAGTGCTGGTAAGACATTCCTGTCTGGAGTGAGAGGGTGGAGTGCAGACACTGGGGTCTTTAGGGTTGGAATTTACACATTTTCTGGTCTGGTAGGGTCTGAGTGGGGTGAGTCCCTGGGAAACATCCTTTTTTTGGGGCTAGGACAACACTTAGAGGGAAGAGGTGTTAAGAAAATGAGGACTTCTTAGTTTACTTCTCCCCTTGACTGTGGCTTGAGAATTATCATGGGGGGGAGTTCTGAGCTTTCTTCCTTTAGAGGTTTGCAGTGCTGTTGGCATTGCACTGATACGCAGAAAAAGTTGTTGATATTTAAACATGAGTGTTGGCCATGGCATAAGGAAAATTGAGAACAATTCAGCACCCCACATAAAACATCTTCTGAACCTGGAGTAATTAGTTCAGTTTCATAGCCTGATTTCCAGAAAGAGAAAGAACAGAGCAAACAGCAGAAAAGATAATGAAATTGGGGGGAGGGAGCCCACGGGGACTGTTTCTGTACAGTGATAGTCAACTACAGTGGTGTTATTTGGTCCAGAAAGAAGGCACCTGGGGTTTCTGTGATTGCACCATGCAATGGACCGAGTGGCAAAGTGGGAACTTGAGCAACTGCTGAATTTTTTGCAGAGAGCCAAGATGCAAGACTGAAAGAGTAAATTTAAAGTTACTCTAAAGAGTCCTCTCCTTTTCCCAGCGTGGTGGGGGTTTCTGGAACTGTATAATTGCAAAGGCGTGGCTGGGAAACAACGTACTGGGGTTATGCACGTGGAGACTATTTCTAAAGATTATATGAATCCTATATTAATAATTGAGAGGAAGTACTGGTTTGTGTTTTAGCCATAGCTTTGCTTGGACGGCCTTTGCAGGCGTTGCACAAGATGTGATGGGTGTTGCTGCCCTTTGTGCTGGAGAGCCATTTGCTGCTGATGGGCACTGCAAACAGAGGCTGCTTCCTGCAGTAGCACATGAATAACCTTTATTGCTTTCAGTAGTCCTGTGAATGAGTGAGAGCCTCAGGACTGAATGTGCTACTGTTCTGAGCTCCTTTCATGATCACTTCTCCAGGTTTTCTTTTGCCATTTTGACATGGGCAACGCTTCCTTCCCGGAGTTTCATGTGTGCTCTCTCCATTAGGAGCGGTGACCTTCTGGATACTGCTCCTTTTCTTTCCCCCTGAGTTCCAAGAAGTTCAGTATTTACATAAGCAGCTTGCTTGCTATTTTACTGCTTTCTGGCATAATCTCTCTCAAATGCCTTTCTGAAAATAGTCTGTCCAAGTAAAAATATGAGGTAAAAATATTCACTGTTGAAGCAGAGTGTTTAGAAATAGCTGTAATTTTGAGTTGTATCAAACAGAAACCCAAGCCTTTGCAGTTGATTAGGGACAGGTGTTTTAACTTCTTCTGCAGCTGCTTTTTAAGTTGTTAACTGGAATTTTTGACCTACTGAAAAAAAACCCAACACAACACTCACTAAATTTGGTATCAGCGCTGTAGCATTGTGAGCTTGGTGTAAAGCAGAAAGAAGGGTGCAAAGCACCACTTCATTACACTGGATTGTTGCATCAATAATGTAGTAATATAATTTCTTGGAGGGAAAATAATGGGATCTAATGATTTGACCACTGTGTTTACTGATACTGTAGCACAATTAATTGTGGCTTTCTTGCAATTAAGTGCTGCAAACAATTTCTGTGGAAAAAAGAAAAGTGGATTCAGGGTGTTTGAGCTCAACTTCCTCCATCCAAAGACTCTGACCCCACTCTTTTGGGATTATCCACAGAAAAAAAAAGTGTCTCATGATGGGAGTGGGTTTTCCTGTTCATCATGTAGTGGTGTACCAGAGGCTGCTGCTCTGCTTTCTTATACCCATGTTTTGTGGCAACCATGGGGACTGACATGGGGGAAAAGTGCCATGGAGAGGCTGTGGACTTCAAGGCTTTGCCTGCATGTGTTTCCCCATGGCATTGTGAATAACAGGAGTGAGGTCTAGGTGGAGGTCTGTCATCTTTTCGACATCACTGGATTTGTCTGGTGCTGCTTGGGTGAGTGCTGTACCCTCAGAGAAAGGTTTGATCTCACTGAGAAAAGCAGCTTGTGGCCCCTTTTGTGATATCCAGGCATGGTGTGGGGAGGAGACCCTGGCCGAGAGGCAGAGCAAGCTGAGGTGGGTGGTGAGAGGCTGAGCAAGGTGAGGCAGGATGGGCTGCACAGACTGCAAGCAGACTCCAAATCAGGATGGGCTGCTCAGACAGTGAGTAGTCTCCGTATTTTATTCGATTGTGACCAAAACCCAGGGGTGGAGAGTGGCTACATGTTTGGGTTGGGTTGATGAATGCTGTTTCTTTTTGTTATTCAACACATTCTTGTATTGCTTCTCCAGTGCCTGACAAAAGTTCACCTTGCTGCCAGCCTTCCCTGCCATGGGGGAAAATGATGTAGTCTCTCCTAAATCTCTGGTTTCCATAACACTTGGAGTTGTTAGTGGCCATCCTTTGCGCTATAGTCGTTGTCCAGAGGGCGTGGAAATCTACCCCTGAGCTGGAAGGTTGCTGGGGGGTGGTGGAGGAGCTGGCAGGCATGTGCCACCACATAAAACTCATTTTCTTAGAAACGAGGTAAGAAATGCAACTTCCCGTTTTGTAAGGATTTTGATAAATGGGTCTGCATGTGCTCATTCATATTTCTTGTAAACTGCCTGAACAGTCATGCTTGTGTCACGTACAGGAGACAGAAGCTTACAGGAACTGCAGGGTTACAGGACAGGGCGGGTTACAGGCATCGCCAAGGATCCCGGTGTCTTTGGCAGGCAAAGCTCTGGCTGGTTTTGTATTGGTGGATTCCAAAATGTTTTCCTGCTATGTACTATGGGTGGGAGGGGAGATAGAGAACAGACGCAATACATTTCTCAAAGTACTTTATAATGTACTTTTGTCCCTCACTTTGAAACTGAATAGAATGTTTATGAAGAGATTTTAAGGGACAATCTTCTGTTGAAAGATTTATTTAGTGATAAGAAATGAAATGATGCTTCAGTCTCATCTTTTAATTTGTTATAAAAGAGACAAAATGATACATTTAATCATTTTTAACCACACACTTTCAAAACTGTGTTTATCTGATCTTTTTACCACAGAGGATAATTGCCTTATGCAAAACAAAATATTTTTCTGGTAGAGGGTTACTTGCTTTTAAATATGTATGTAGCAGCTTTTCTTTAAAAAAGACTGTGCCAGGGAGAGATCATACGTCAGGTCATACAAGTGACAGTGAGCATTTAAAAAATGGGACACTGCAAGTAGTAGAGAGAAACAGTTGTAGGTATCTGTGTGATGTGAGCTTGGGGACTGAGAGTAACTGGGAAGATTTCCCATTTATTTACCTGAAAAGAGGAGTTAAGCCTTTCACGGGGATTTGCAGGAATTTTGCTGGTAGCACTTTCTGTTAATAAACACTTGGCTCTACCTGGAGGTGCTATGTACAGACAGACATTTAGTACACTGCAGACTACCTGTAGATATAAGTCCCCTAGGGGATGACAAAGTAATGGTGATGGCGAAGCTTCCTCCCTGGGAACAAGGGGGAGCTTCTTATGTGCTTGGGCCATGGGCCAGGCTTATTTTTTCTTGGATTTGCTATGGGAATTTGGTGTTAGCTTTCTTCCAAAGAGTACAAAATCGTAATTTATTTTATTTTTAGAGCTGTGTGATTTATACCCTGAGATATGTCTCAGTGGTTTCAAATTACAGAGAAGGATGGAAATACTGGCTGATTTTTCGCTTAGCCTGTCTGTAGACTTTGAGCAGCAGGTCCAAGCCTAAAACTCCACAAAAGCACAATTTAGTTTCATGGCCTCAAGTATTACTGTAAACCTTCCTGAAATTTCTGCTTCTGATATCTGGTGATGTGCTACAATAATCTTTCTTAGTCTTATCATTAGTGTGAGGGAAAGTGTCTTCAGTTTCATTTAGGTAAATATATCATCAGGCAGATCTAGTGATTGAAGAGTGGGAAAGATCCATTGAAGTCAATATAACTGTGTTTAAAAAAAAAGGGAAAAGAAAGAACTCGTCCACCAAATGAGCCTGTGACCTAGTATCTGCTCGAGTTATTGAGAGCTGACCTATATGTATGTACTTGTGTTAATCACCGTGTTTTACTGTGATTTCTGTTTCTGAAGTGTGCTTGTTGGAGAAAAACATCTTACATTTGAACTTTTGTACAGTATTTCCCTCTTTAGGCAATTTTCAGTGGCACCAGCCTTTGTGTCTGAAGCACTGCTTCTGTGGGAAGCTGTTGATAGAAAAAAAAAAAAGCTGTCGATGGAGGCTGTCTGTAACACTTGAAGTGAGTGGCCGGTCGGGAGGTGAGCACAGGATGTCACTGCTTTGGCATGCCACCCATTTTTAAGAGCAGCTTAAGGATGATATCCAGATTTAGCAAATACTCTACAGTTCGTTTCCATCAGGTTGCCCAATGCCTTCTTCCGGTGAACGCAAGTGATTTTCTGACAGGGAGCCATTTGAGGCAGTCCTACTGCCTCAGGGTGCTGGATAAGCTGTCAGCTAGTGCCAATTTGCCTCTATTTTACATATGTAAATGTAGTGTTGGGAAACACCACCTCCCTCAAGCCTGTACCAGCCAACCTTGTACTTGTGCAGCTATTTCAGTCTGGGGATGTTGAGGCTCGCTGTCACTTCAGTGCTCATGCAAGAGAGCACCAGTGGCAAGTGCAGCTCTGACTGTCTAGGGAGGGAGTTTGATGCCTCTCATTCTGGTGCAGCAAGAGCTGCCTAACTGTGGGAGTTTTTTCTCTGACTCTTGGGAAGCTGGAAGGGATGTAAAGTAGGGGTAGGTACTGCCTTTGCATATGAAAATGGTACATCTCCTGACATGCCCAACTTGGCTTACTGCCCTGCACGAGCCCTGGGCTCTGCCGGGTGGAAACCATGCAGGGATTCTGGGAAGCTGGGGTCTCTATGCTCCCCTTTTTCTTAGCTGTGAGTCTGGGATGCCGATGGGCTGGTATCTTTTCAAAGAAGGTATTATGGAAGCCTAATAGAAACCAAAAGCTTAAGTGCTTTGACTTCTTCACCTCCATTGCAGAGTCAGACCACTCCTTTCAGCCCTGTGCACTGTGTAGACAGTCAGCGCTAAAGCCTAGTTGCTTCCAAAGAGTTGGGGCCAAGAGGAGGGTCTTAGGAAGCCTCTCTGC
>VYZR01118903.1:85732-102483 GCA_013400675.1 Oxylabes madagascariensis | reverse complement strand
ATGGATATACTTCCAAATGTCTTTTATTTTTTAATTATTTTTTTAAACTATTTTTTAATTTTTTAAAATTTTTATTTTTTTTTCCAGGCTTCTCTAAATCATAAATTTTATCTCTTGTTAAATACATTTGTGTCCTTCGTACAGAACACATAGGGAAGTAACTATTGAGTGCTTCATCCATCTGGATTCTTGTTATGTGATTCCCCCTTCCTAGTTGAACAATAGACCCATTCTCTTCTCTATATTTTCTTTGGTTATATTTATAAAAGCATATACCTGTTTCCCATTACTCTTTCAAGCTAAAAGCAAAACAAAACCCCTACTGTTTGTTCCCTTAACATTATACCTTTTAATGTTTTACCTCCAGCATATATTCAGACTTCTCACTTCTTTCCTTTCCTCTCTCATTCATTTCTCATTTGAGAAATGAGCTTGCTTCATGCCAAGAGCCAGGGAAGCCATTTATTTTGACCCACTTGTTTCTCTCTAGCAATGGAATTGCTTTCACATGTATTTTTTCAGGTTAGCCTTCAGGATATCCCATCCTCTGCATTTTGAAATGCATATCACTGTTTTCCCAGTTTTTTTAGCTGAAGATAAATCTGTTTTCCTGAAGAGAGATTGTCAGTCCTTTCCTTAGCACTCGGTTCATGCAGAAGGGTCACCAAGATTTTTCTTCTAGATTTTTAGTAAACACTTTCCTTCTAGAACCAAATTTAGCATTATTACCTCATGTCTCATTGCATTTCCCATTGAAATGTGTTATCGTTACCTTCACATATCGTTACCTTCACAGAAGTCCTCTGACCTATATATTACAGAATGGCAGGTCTTTCCCAAGAGCTAGCTCAGCAATTAAAATTTCCCACTGGCACAGATGGTTATGATAATAGGACATCATATATTTATATATAGAGAAAGTGAGAGAGGAGAGAGAGTACTCTTGCATTTCTCAAAGCAGTGTACAAACATTAGCTAATTAACCCTAATAACAGCTCTGCAAGGAAATTAAAAGTGATTATTCTCACTTTATAGATGGATAAACTCAAGAAAGTAAACTAAGTGACATGCCAGAGGCTGGCACAAAATGTCATTAGTGGCGTGTGGGATGAGATTTGAGGATTAGGAACTATCCTGGGAAGGCCAGTGTTCAGTACAGCAGGTTGCTGAAAGCCAGATGAGATCTTTCCTGAAATCCAGCTGCTTGATACTTTTTGTATGGTTTCAAATAGTCCCTGGCATGCTCATTTATTTATGAGTTAATATTATTATTATCATCAAAGCTTATCCTTTGCTTGGGTTGCATTTGTCATCACCCTGAAGCCAGAAGAGGTGCTTGGCACTGGAAATTTATTTTCTATCCATGTTTTTTGGTAATGAAAATAAACACATTTGTGTTGTGGCTGCACTGAGAATGTCCATCTGATTTCAGTGCAGGGAGCTCCAACACCATTTTCTACACACGGCCGCTGTTGAAGTTGAAATGCAATCACTGAGGTTGTTGTTGGAGGCTTCAACCTGCTGGGAAAAAAAAAGTAGTTGAGTACTGACCTTTTTTGGTCATCTTGTCCACTTCACCCATGTGGAGAAGTGTGTGTCCCAGTCTCTTGGATTTGGTCTGTATAATGAAATAAAATGTGTAATCCAGTATTGCTTTTTAAATATTTTCTTAACTTGCCTGTGAGTTTTTCTGTGTGAGAACTGGACACAAGTGTTGCATTGTGTTGTCAGCTGCTTTTTTTTGCCTCTGCAAGAAGCCCTCTAGGTAACCTGTACACTTGCAACCATGCCTGGAATGTCTGTCTTTCAAATAACCTTCATCTCAAGAAGCATATGCAAAATCAGATGCAGAGATCCCAAGCATTTTGGAAAAAGATGGTGGAGTTTTGAATATTGGTTGCTTTTTAATTTCAGGTAAGCATCTGGCTGAACACCTAAAAGTGGGATAATACAGTGTTTACACTCTTGTTGTCAATCTCCAGCAACAGCAATAGTGAAACTTTTCCTTGGGAAGTTGTCTGGGTGAGGGCACAGCAGGATCATTTGAATTGGAAATGGTTGTGATAGCTGAATTTTTCTGTGCCTAATGGAAACTACAGCAGGGAGCTGGAGGAATAAAAAACAACCCAAGTTTCTTTCTCTGCGATGCCACTGTCATAACTTACAATGTCATGCAGCCCAGTTTATTCCTTGTTGGCCTTCCACCCAGAAAACAGGGAAGTAGTGCAGAGGTGTGCTGGGTGATGAAGGGCTCTTACTCACTGTCCCACCCTCAGCACAATAAAAATGTGTTCTCAGCAACAGGCATCTGCAAAACCCCAAATCCCTCCTAAAATGAGCGCTGTTCCCATGCGTGGGAGCTGGACCTGTGTGTGGCCACCTACACCTGGGACATGTCCAGGGGCTTGCCCTTGGTCCCTGCTGCTGCTGCGGGGGAAACCTGTCTTGCCTTCTTGCCATCACTCTGCAAGCAGGTGAAGCTTTGTTGTTCCCGTGCTTTAGAAGGAGGGGAATGTTTCTGGCGAGTCTGGGGGAGTAGAACATCAATGGATGCTCTGGGAGAGACTGCTCACTGTGAGCTTGGGAGAGGGCAAGGGGCTGAAACTGCTGCCTGGGAGAACTGCCTGGAGCCCTGCCCAGGCCCTGGGTGGCTGCAGCCAACAGGAGAGGAGGCAGAAGGCAGGGAGCTGGTGAACTTCACAATTTTGTTCCACAGACCCAAGCAAGGAGATGTGAGGATACACTGGTGTCTCCCCTAAGCAACCGTAGCCCCATCACCCCGTGGGTGCTGGCAGGGAGGAGGACCCTATTGGGGGTGCTGCCATCCTACAGCACTGGTCTCTGCCTCCATCCACCCTGGGCTTACTGCCTTCGAGAGGAAACTCCGTGTTGTGTTAATTAATCCTCGATTTGTGCTCAGCTCTATTGTTTGAATGGGGTATTGGGCATAGATGTAGAATTGCACTTGATCAGGCTGAACGTGGATCTGGTTCATGAAGGAGCAGAAATCCAACACTGCTGCTTTTGGAGGAGCCTCTTTTTGGAAAGAGATATCTGACTGGTTTTGGTTGGTTGGTTTATTTCCCAAAACTCAGCATCTGAGAAGTTACTTGCATGCATTAGGGACTATACTATATGTCTGCTGGTTGGTGTCAAGGTCCTAGAGTGATGTTACCCCTCTAGGTGGGATGGACCTGTGAGATGGGTACATCACCTGAGCCAAGGTTTTCCACTGTTTTCTAAGAGCAGTGTCATGTGCTGCTGCCCCAAATCCCTGCTTTACCCATGGTTTTGGTATGTGCCCTAAAGCTTCCTATGTGCCTGACCCTTGGGGAGCTGAACATCTGGCTGGGATTGTTTCAGTGTGCTGCAGCAAATGGGTGAGCAAAGGCTGTGAAAAAGCAACGTGCTATGAAGCAGCATCACAAGAATATGTGGGATTTGAAATGGTCTCTGGAGTTGCTGCTTATATGCAGAGTTAAATTAAGGTTTCTGAAATTGCGAGTCAGGAGGGAAAAAGGGGTTTACTGGAAGGTGTAGCTCACAAGAGCTCATTACAGAAGCCCGGGTAAAAAGGCTCTTAGGAATCTGGTGGAGTGGTTATATGAAATATTGAGGAAAACCAGACTCTATTCCAAATTTTGCCCTTAAATATGCTCCTATCTTCATTAAAGCCAGCAGCAACCTTGCATATACATCTGAGGTCAGGGTTTTGCATATTAAAAGAAGCGGGCTTAGGGTGTTTGTTGTTGGTGTGCAGAATTGACTCTGCAGGGGATAAATGCAGTTTACTTTCTTCTGGTCTAACATAAGAATGTTTCAAGTAATTGCATGTTCTAGCATGGGCTTAAAGCAAAATCTGAAAAAAACCTCACATACTTAAAAGATTGAAGTACACATAATAATTTTATTTCAAGGTTAGCATTATATTTTTCATTCTGCAGAAAATTAAGATTAAAAAATTGAGTTTTGCATGGGACTAATGGATTGGTTACATAATTTGAGCAGATCTGTGCTCAAGCTGTGAAAAATCTTGAGACGTGGCTGTACTGTGTGAAGGAATATTGACAGTGTCTCTGTGGAGTTTTCTATGCATTAGCAAGCAGCCTGGGTGAAGCAAGAGTAAGGTGTATCTGAAGATGGCAAAGTGGGCATGCTTTTCACATGGCAGCAGCAACTGTGAGATGGAAAGTGTAGGAAGACCAGGACAGCAAAGAAGAATGGGCAGGCAGCTCCTTGCAGTGCTGGAATTAGCATAGGTGTGTGGAGATACTCATACACTTAGGGTGAAAATAACTATCAGACAGAAATTAAAAAGAGATTATTAAAATGCAGAGGAGCAGAGTAAGCCTGAGGATACCTCCCATAACTAGCTAATCAAATGTGAGTATTCAGTTTGATGTGCTGCAGAAAGCAAATGTTATTTGCCTTCCAGGACTACAAGAGAATATGACCAAGAGCAAATAAGGCATTCTTAAGTGGACCTGCTTAGCATTCCTATGCGCTGGGGTAAAATAAGATGGTTTGTACTTGAGGCAGCATGAGAAAGGACCTGGATTTCTTTCTTGATGTTGGTTATGCTAGTGGGAACAAGCTTTGGCTGGAAGTCCCACTTAAACTTACTGTAGGTTCTTCTGTCATGGAAACAGCTGAAAACTAAAATCACTTTGGCAGTGGTATTTTTCTTAATTATCTGTCGTGTTTCGAAGCACCTGGGAAAGCAGAAGAGGAAGCGATGTTTGATACCTTGTTTCTTGGCTGAGGGGTCACCACACTGATCCATTGCTTGGGTGCACTCCCAGGTTTAACAGACTCTTCTGAACCTGTTCCCACTGCTGTCATGAATGAGTTAATTATTGCTGCCTGTGTTGCATGAATGACCTAACAAGGGAAGTTTTGCTGCTTTTTTTTTTTTCCCTGCTATGCTCACAAGGCCAAAAAAAAAGGTAAAAGGAACTCTTACCTACTCACCTATGGCATGGAGAGACAAGTGCTAAGCCCACAAGGTAGGGCTTTTGAGGGTTATGGCCAAGGTGCCAGCAAAGACTTGCTCTTCTCTTTTCAAATGATCTTAAACGTCTGGTGCATTTGCTGAGAACGTGTGCCCTATGGCCCCTCCAGTTTTTCCTGTGTGCTTGGATCCTGTAAAGGTCACGTCTCCTGTTCCTGGGTGTTCAGAGCTGGTGAAGATTAAGTGATGAGTGAGTTCTTCTTGGAAAAGAGTTACCACAAGCCCAAGTAGTCATTTCCAACAGGGTAACTCAAGATAAGCATGGATTAACTGAGTTAGCAGGCTTCTGAATTGAATCTTGGGTTGCTGTGGTTTTAGTCACCCTATACAGCAGCCCAGACTCTTAGTTTATGTCTTATGCTGAAAACTGAAAATCAGTGGTGCTTCTAAGAGGCTCCTGTAAATATAGGTTGATAGTGTGGGATTTTTCTTTCATACTCATCTATGATATTGCAAAATGTTATGTATGAAATATCTTTGAAGGCATTAATAAATACCTGTAGCACTGTTGCTTTGTTGGTTTGCAGTTATCCAATTGTTCCAGTAAATCCACTGACTATAAGGAGGTTTTTGACTCAAAAAGCAGTTTGATGGATGTGTAAACAAGGGAGTGAGATGTCATCAGCTAGTTGACTTGTATCCTTCTCTGTTATCAGACCATTTTGCCAGAATTGCCCTCTGTGGCCACTAACCAGCCTGTTGGCAGTGACACCAGGGAATTTGTTGATGCACAGGAACAAGAGGGACCATTGCTTTCTCCCTGGTAGTACCACAAGGTAACCTTCAACTGTGTGAGGCAACCAGCTACTGTGAGACTGTCTTTTTGTTTAGTCTTTTTTAACACCCCCAACCCCCCAAAAAAACAAATAAATGAAAGCCCCCACCAACAGCACCTGAAGTTCTTCAAGTCAACCATGGGTTTTTCTTCTGCTGCCAGATGGACTTTCTTGCTGGGCAGCTTTGGTCCTGCACCTTGAGACTCTTTTAGGTAGACCTGGTGCTTGGGATTGGCTCCTTCAGCCAATCTCCATGCTATATTTCTTTCCAACATTTTCAGCAATTGCCATGAATATTTGTTACCATCTTTCTGAGGTCCTTGCTCTTATCTTTAAGCAAAGCATAGGACTGCCATCCCAGTAAGACTGAAGGTTTTTGTAGGATGACTGGAAGATTTTCCTGGAATACCAAGGGCTGATGCAGTCACAGAGCACTCTTAATGTTTTGAGCCATAGAGAGTAGGCTCGGGGACTACATCTTGCAGGACATTGTGGTGATGGAGCACCTACCTTGAGTTCCTCAGGGCTCAAAGTGTCCCCTGGAAATTACATTCTATTTTCCTTGTCGGGTGCTCCCCTCCTTCCTCCTGAGTTTGAATTCTGTCCTTGGAGCCTGCTGCAGTGGCAACAGCTGAAACATAATGAAAGAATATTTATTCATTCAGGGAGCCTTTCAGGGACATAGAAAAACATTAGAGGTGACTCCCTTCCTTTTCAATAATTATATGTGAGTGTTTTCACGTATATTGAAGAGGCTGAAACCACTGCTGACAGCTCTGTCTTCTGTATTCTGATGCAGTGTTCAGATAACTCCCTCTACTTCGAACCAGATTGCATCCCAAGAGAAAATCTCTCTGGGAATGAAATTGGGCAGCTGGACTGTATCATTTTATATTGTCATTTGAAAGAATCATTTCTCTGCAGCTGGGACTGTTCCTCTGAAAGTAGTGAAGGTTATAATTTACTTAGCTCCAGCAGGGCAGGGGATGCTGCTCAGTCACACGCACAGTCTTATTGTTTTCACAGCACTGAGCAGCACCATCTTCGCAGACTTGGAACCTACGGTTTAATACAGCTTAGGAGAAATGGCAGCTTTGGCAAGAAAATAGAATAAAAGTGTTAATATGCAATGCCTTTTTAATTCCCACATGAAGTGAAAATTAGCCTCCTTCCACTTCACAGGAAAAAATTTACCAAGAGCTGATCTGAAGACAAGATTGTTTCATTTTTACTTAATATGTTGTATTGCGTTTACCTCCTTGTTATCAGTAACTGAAACCAAACCTCAGTTGTCAAAATAGGCAAAGCATGCTTTGGATTCATGTGGAAGGGGGGGCTCTGTGTATTGAGTTAATGCTTGACCGTGGATGGTCATCACTGACCTACCAAATGTCCATCTACTCTTCCAGCCTCTAGGGATGGCATTTGTGGTCACTTGTGGTCTGAGCCAGCTCCCAGGTATGTCAGTGGAAAAGCTCTTGTTGACTTAATTTGGAGCTGGCTTGGGCCCCACACTTCAGGATGCTGCAGGGTTACTTGTGTGTGGGGAGGGATGGGACCTAATACTCCACCCTGAAATAAACTATTTTAACTTGGCATCCAACGCCATGCTGCATGCTTCATTCTTGAGGGTGATGGGAAGTATTCTCTCACCGGTAGTGTTCTGGGGCCAGGGAAACATTCCTGCCCTTTCTGCAACAACTGGTAGGGGAAAGCACCTGCTGGAGGATCCCATTGCCTGGTGTGCTGTTACTTGTGCTTCAGTCTGTCAGCTGTTGTGACAGAAGTTACAGTTACTGCCTGTTGATGCTGTGGGATAGGATCAGATTGCTCCTTATGGGTTGGAAGACTTGAATGCATTGGTAGATGCTCCCATATATAGTGTGCTCTCTACTTAATACATAAGTGTCCCAGCAAGCTTACCAAAATAGTGCAGGAGTGGAAGGTACGCAACCAACAGATGTCTCCATCCCAGTGTGGAATGTGATGGTTCTGGAGATGAACATAGCCATGCCCAGCTGGAAAAGTCAATTAGAGGTCAAGAGAGAAGGACCCAGGTATGGAAAGCTGAGAATATATGCCATGCTGCAGCTCTGCAGGAAAGGCCTCTGGGCCAGTGAAGTGGTTTTTGATGGACACATGGAGAGGATGTGGCTTGGCAGAAGTCAGGCAATGAATCAGATGAACCCCAGAGGTCTAATCTCCGGGGAGCATTCTGTGGCTATTGGCAAACTCCTTCTCCTTGCAGAACCAAGGACAACCAATAGATCAAGAACTGCTGCAGGAGGCAGATAATACTTTGAGTTCCGAAAAATGGATTTTATACAGACTTGCATTCAACAGGCTGATATGCTTGGAATTTGATTGCAAACAATTTTTTTTTGCACCGAGAGATGAAATTGTTGTGATGTGAGTTTCTTTTTTTTTTTTTTCTCCTGTTTGACAGAAGTTGATTTTTGTATGAAATGACTGGGGGCATTGCAAGGGTTCTGAAGGTGCAGATTTGGGTGGTCGTAAGCATCCCTAATGTTCTTATAAAAATACAGTAAATACATGTGCATGCATTAAAATATGTATAGCAATACATGTATTTATGCCAGTTTAGCAAATTGTGACAGTAAATTCTTTGCATTATTAAAAAGAAAAAGCACTTGTTTCCACTTCCAGCTGGCTAAACGTGGGTTTATTTTTTTCTGGCTAGACTGTTCTGGAAACTTAAGTCCAATATTTACACACACTGCTCGTGCTAGAAGTGATATAATCCTATTTCAGAGCAGTTTAGTAATTTATACCAGGGTAGGTTCACAGAGGTTAGATGATGCAAACATAAATCAGCAAAAGCTGGGTTCCAGTGAGAGTTTTAAGTTTTCAGAGCCCTGGAAGGCACTGGCAGTCATCTTAATGTGGAAAACTAACACACAGGCCATAAATATGCTGAGTGCCGTGCTTTTTGGGGCCATGAGCAAAGCATATATTTCTTTCATTTTAGAAAAGAGCTATTTGTATATGTTTATGCAGCATTTTATGTTGTCACTGCCAATCTAACTTCCCTCTGTCCCCTTTCTAAACTGTTATAAATACAGCCACCTCTCTGCTCCCCCATCCTCCCACTTTTTTTGGCGGATCCAAATATCATTGTACTGTGCTTAGTGGGGTAAATACCTATTTCAAAACGAAGCAGCAGCTTAGGAGGTAGGTCATGTCACTCTGCTGCATTTTGTACAATGAGCTCACATGTTCTTCTGAGTGTGATTGTGCCCCACCTATCCAGCTTGCCCTCTGTGGAGCCTTCCTGCCCTGCACAGCTCAGGGTGTCTGTAAATTTAACTTTAGTGATAGCTTCAAGCTGCATGAACCATTGTTTTTGGTCCCACTTGCAAAGCCTCACATTTATTGTGCCAGGACACCTTGGAAAGTGGGGAAGTCACCGAGGAGATGCACCTACTCTGCTGGGCAGGAACTTGTTGCAATTGCCCCCTATCCTTTTAAGCCCCTGTGTCCAGGTGTTTGTCCTTTCCTTGTAGTGTTTTCTTTTTTTTCTATTCCAAAGACTTTTGAATGGATCCTGACTACTGCTCCTGTATGGGACCATGAGGATCTGTCTATCTTGGTGCCCACTGTGGTACCTAATGTTCTATCTGTCCAGTATCTTTAATTCAGGACTAAAATTATTGCATTCATCAGTAGCCTTTGACTACTGAAGCAGCAGGATCCCTCTGTTGAAAAACTGAAAGGAGAAGTACAGCTATGAAACTGTAATGCTGTGATGTACTTATACCCCATGGCACTCCAAGAAAATCAGTGCAAGAGCACAGAAACTGGGGTCTGTGTCATAAATGGGTGTTTTGGAGACAAGCTTATAGGGTGGGCAAAATGATACTTCTCTCTCTCTCTCCTTGTTTGTTTGTTTTGGGTTTTTTCCCTGTAAAGTTGTTAAAGTAACAGTGTGTTTGTAGGACTTTTAAAATGCTGGTACTTGTGAGCCAAGAGAAAACATGATGTGGTGTGCTTCAGTAATAAGTAGCTTCAACAGAAGGATGTAATTGTGCTGCTTCTTCTGGTGACCTCATGAACCACATGAGTGGGCTTGGGCTGGCTTCTCACTACATGCCTCAGATGGGAGGTGCTTCAATTGCACAGTTGTATTTGAAAATTACGCCAACAGTACTTTGATCGCTTCTGCTCAGTTTCTGTGCTTCTTACTTGCAGCTGTCTCAAACCCTCCCCTTCTTCCAAACAAAGGTGATTGGAAAGTATGCTGTATTTCAGTTTAGTATGGTGTGGGTTTTCAGCTACTGTCTTTTCTGCCATCAAGGCTCCTCTTGGCTTCCTCACCAAGACCCCTGTCTGGTGTCCCTGTGCTTCCAGGTAAACACCTTCCCACTGCCCAACCCCTCTGGCAGCTCCTGCTTGCACTTTGGCCTTCAGCCTTCCTTAACTGAAAATGCTGATTTTTCTTCTGACTGGGCATTTGTGAACACACTTGTGCAAAATATGGTAGTACCTGGTGGTACAAATTGCCCAATTTGTGTTCAGTGATGACTTTGCAAAATCCGGCCTCTGGTGCAGCAGTACTTGTGCATTCATGATCTTGTGTCACAGCACACAGATACTGGGAATGTGTCACTCTTGGTGCTGCATGTGAAGGGAGGCCATGAGCCGTGGCTGCCAGTAAGGATGCAGGGCTGTCACTGGATCCTGTCGCAGGGAGATCCTCTTATTTCAGAGCGGTTGTTGAGGTGCCGTTGCAACTCAAAAGAGGGTGACATCTCAGATGCAGGAAACAGCTGAAGAAACATTGCAGCTGAAACTGGAGGTCTTCATCTGTACAAATTTCAGGACAACAGTGGGGGTGGTTGGTGACACCCCGCAGCAGTTTGTGGCTTCATGTCCCTTCTTTCAGTAGCTTTGCTTCCCACCCATCCATCCTCCTCCTTCAGTCCCAAGACCTTGTTTCCATCCCAAATTGCTGCAGACAGGGCCAGAAGGGAAAGAGCCCTCTTCCCGTGCTCAGGGCACTTGGCTCTCAGGCTGCTGCTGGGAGCATTTCCACCACTGTACACCCAAATTGCTCTGCCAGCATCCTTTGACACTTTGATCTTGTGAGTAACAAATAAGATTAGTTTTCTTCTTTGATTCTTGGGGGAGAGCCAATGAATGGCTGCCATGGAGAGAAAGAGAGATCATGGCACACGCCTGCACAACAGATCTAATCGATAGGATCCCTTTCTTTGCCTACTAGGTGCCCGACAGGTGGGTTTATGCTCTTCTTGCATAGCAAGCCTCTGCTGTTACCCGCAGATGGTGTGGATTGGGGTAGCAATAGCTTGACTGTAAGTGGTCCCATACATGGGACTTACCCAAGGCCAGGGTTGGGCTGGTCGGCTTCTATGTGAGATTTTCACCAAATTCAGTGGGATTGTTTTGGTTACAGGAATTACAGTTTACATCTGGTTAACCAAAAGCGTGACTTCAAACCAGTTAAATTTTCATCTAAGTATTGCTGGGCTGCCTGGACCTGGAGATTTGCATCAGCTGAGCTAGGGTGCTTCCTTTTACTGGTTTCCTTGAATTGGGACACAAATTATGTATAAATCAAGTGATGGGAATGCACATGGGGGATTATGGTCCAGGGTGGCAATTTCCATGGGACTTCCACCGAGTTCAGTTCACTGAACAGTAGGTTGGGCACGGCTTTTGTGTGATACCTAACAGAGCTGACAGCAGTGATTGCCTTCACTTTTTGGGAAAGAGTGCCTATTTAGAGGGAGGTATAGCAACTGTGAGCTGGTACATACTGCTTGATGAATAGCAAATACTGGTCTGCATACAATCTGTGCTTTGTTCTTTGGTTCAGAATTTCCATTTCTTTTTTGGGGGGCTTCACTGATTTGTAATGTGAGGCGTGACCCTTACTGTAAGCTGGCTCCCTGTCAGGAAAAAGCCCTGATAAACAGATGCCTGCCTCTCTCAGCTCCACCAGCTGTTGTGCAGACTGACAGCTAAGGCTGTTTTGCATCTTCCATGGGGAGCACTTCATTTTAGGGAGTAATTAGCATTAATAATAATTAAAGTTGGATAAAGGTAGCTTATACATCCATGCATTTATTTTGAGAGTCTCGAAATGCATGTAGTTGTTCCAGGCATGTAGTTTATTCCAGGCTAGCAACCTGGAATAAATCTTGATTCATCTGGAGTTGATGGCTTGAGCCCCACTACTCCCTAATAAAAGGTGTGTGAGAGCTGGAAATAAGAACTTGGCAATTTTGCTTGTCAGCAACAGCAAGTTGGGGGTTGCACCCCTTCTACCCACACAAGGCTGCTTGTTTTAGATCTTATTTGATATCTATTGTAGTAGCTCTTGCACAGGTCAGCAGAGATCCGTTGCTATTCCCATGGAGCACAGCTCACTGTCCCAGGCAGCCCCACTCCCCAGTAGCAGCAGCATGAGGCTGCCCTGGTGTACACCCCACCTGGGAATGCCTACTGGCTGCCTGCAGAACTCGGCTGCTCTTTGGTGTGGTAGCAGTGGGAGGGGTGGAAGCAAGTTGGGTGGAAATGGTGGGGCTGCTCAGGAAGAGGACATTGGAGGTGGTGCCAAAGGAGGGACAAAGCTGGTGTGCTCGGCCTCATTCCTGCCACAGGCTGTGGGTTGTGAGCTTGTGGGGAGTACCAAGAGCAGAGCTCTTGACAGCCTCATTTTATCTGTTCCCTGTGTTTTTTTCCTAGCACTTAGCTGTGCTTTACGTGTTACTTGGAAGGCTGAAAAGCAGGATCATGTCTATTTATTAATCTTTGCCTAATAAAGATGACTACCAGATATGTTCTTTGGCCTTAACAAAGAGGTATAATTAGTGATGAGATTAGACATGACCCGAGAGGAGGTGCTTTGCTTAGGAAAATATTCAGCGCTGGCATATAATACAGTCTGTCTGAGGCACCGCATCCTCCCTGGGGGCCTTGTCTCGAGCTGAGCAGTGACCCTTCCCAGCACTTTGGTGCCATAGGGAACACTGGAAGAATATTAATGATAAGGGGATACGCAAAGCAAGTTTTGCCTCAGTCAAACAATGCACCACCAACCTAAAATTATTCAGCAGAAGTTTAGTTGGCAAAGTTAATAATTTATGGCTCTGGCTGATAGCACCCCATGCAATAGCAGTGTGTTCAGCAGCTCCAGACCTGATTAAATATGCATGGACTCATTGGATGCAATTTCGTGCAATTAGTATATGAAGGAAGAAGGAGCTCTATCATTTCTGGAATTGTACTAAAGGGCTCTGGTAGTTCTTTCATTATAACATTTTACAGGATAGTAGTTGTTCCACATCAGCTGTATTAAGGTACAGTGGTTTAAGGAGCGGCTGCCTGCTGAGTTATGTGCCATATGAGAAGGCAAGTACTCTGCATGTCACTAGGCACAGAGGCTGGAAATACTAAACTAGTTCAGGAGTAGAGAAAGCTTGTGGCAGTACATCTCCGAGATTCGAGTGCACTGAATTAGTGTGTGCAGGCAGTGAGGAGCACAGCCCGAGGAAAGGTTAGATCACAAAAGATCATGCATGTAGTTTCTTTTTTCCTTTCTTTGCTGTAAAAACTCATGTATTTTGCTCATCACAGGCTTCTGAATGCAGGCACTTAAATACTTGTAGAAACTGTTAAATAAGAAAGGGGAGAAAATGGCACTGGATGTTCCACAATCAGCATTTGGGTGTGTGTGCTGGCAAAACAGCAGGTGCCCCAACAGCTTTCCTTGCTAGAGCCACATCACCAATAGTTGAGTTTCACCCATCCTCAGCACGGCCAGCTCTGCAGATGGAGACACATCTGACCAGTTTGCACCAGTTGCCAGTCTGGCTTATTCTGTTGAGTGACCAGGGAAAATCCTCACTCTTCTCCACAGCTTCCTTGATTCCTTTCCCTTCTGTCTCCTTCTGTCATGTTGTTGTTCCCCCTTCTCAGCACTGGCTCTGTTTGCCTTCCTTCTAGCTGAATGTTCTTCAGTATGCTGCATGCTTGTGAGCCATGTTGCCTGAAGCTATACCAGCTTCCTGTGTTTGTGGCTGTGATTTTTTGTTCTCCAAAATACATCATTTTACTAGCTTTTCACCTGGTGGTGGTTTAAGACAAACCTCAGAAGGACTGGACTGCTATCAGATGTGGTTCCCCCCCGCATGCAGTCACCTGTATGAGTAGTTCCCTGTAGTGGGTTAGAGGGCGTTCAAGACCAGAAGGGTGCCAGAAGGGAGGTGTGGGCTATGGACATTTGTGTGGTTTGTAGTGCTGCACTCTGAGCCTTGCAAATAATCAGTGCCGAAAGTGCTCCAGTGCCGTGGTGGAGAGAGCCGGAGAAGGATCAGGGCTTGAACAGACTGCTGGAGAGCATCTAGTCCAACACCTGGCTCGAAGCAATACCAACTTCAAATTTAGGTGACTTTGCTCAAGGGCTGTCCAGTCAAGTGTGTTAAATTGAAAGAGCAAGAAAAAGGAACCTGTGTTCCTGCTCTGCAAATAAATATGCAATTCAACTGTTTTCACCAGCACAGGTGAATTGTTCAGGCCATGGGAAGAGCTTTCATATTTTTGCTTTGGTTAAAATTCTGAAGATGTGCAACCTGTATTTACTGGTATGAGTTCAGACAGGTGTCTGCTCCCCTGGTTGTTTGATCTTGGTGCCTTGTTGTGTTTGTCCAGCAGAGGCCTGGGTTTGTGTTATTTTTTGTAGCTTGATGGTATGGAGAGGGGACAGCTGTTTGGTCCTGAGCACAAGGCTGAGGCTGGGGGCTGCTCATTCAGAATTGTGGTCCTTGCATCCCTGTGTCTACATACACCACGTACCTGGGAATTTGGGGTAGCTGCATGCTGCCCTTAGTGCCTTTCGGTCCTCTTGAATAATCAAGTCTCCAGTTCCATCTCTTGGCTTCCCAGTCAGTAATTTGGGGATAACAGAGGTGTCTGCTTCTCTGAAGTGCTGGGAGGATTAATGGGTGAGTGTTTGGGCAGCACTTTGAAGAGGAATGCATGTGTGTGCTGGTGGTGTTGCAGGGTCACAGCTGGTATTTGCTCTGCATGTGCAGAGGGGAGGATGACTTCAGCCAGCTGTGGCAAAACTGCAGTCCCACTAATGTTTGTAGCATGTACAGAAGAGTTTGTGCCACCTCAAAATAAGCGTGTGCCCTGTTTTCCACACCTACTTCTGGCCTTGCAGATGCAAACACAGCTCTGCTCATTCAAGTTGCTTCTCTGCCTGTGATGGTCTTCTAATGGGTTGCAGGCACCAAGAATGGGTTCAGGAATGAATGGTATTTGTGCCAAACTGGTGCTCAGTCTAGTTTTTGGAGCCCTGAAAAGGTAGTGCCTGTGCAGTAGTGCTGAAAGTTAACAGACAATGTCTAAGTCATCTGTAACACCTGCAAGACCCGCAGAAGTCACTGTGTTTATTGTGCTTTGGAGAAAGGTCATGCAAATAGCTTGCTCACCATGGGCACAGTGACAATGACCTTCATCAAGCATTTAGTGCTTTTCAGCATAGTAGGTGTCATTCTCAACTGCAAAACAACCCTTTGAAGGAGGGAGGTATTGTTAGGAAGATGCAGAGCTCAGGCACCAGCCAGTCCATCAGGAATTGCATGGAGAAACCTGCAGGTGGGCACTGCTTGAAGCTAATCCAATGAGTCTGCCTGCTGGGCTCATGTTCATTTCTCCCTTTGTCCTTGGGCTCTGTTGAGACACCGAAAACTGAGTGAAAACTTGCGCCTATCCCATCTGGGTGTCGACTTTTGAGGCACAATGATGGAATTATAGGTGGCTGGTGGTACAGTTACAGAGGAGTTATCAAAGGAGAAATCTGGAGCACAGAAAAGGGGAATGAGGAGTCAGGCAAGGGAAGGCAAAAAGGACCAGGGAATGATGGCACAAGACTGAATGACTTTTTACTCGTTTATGTCAAAGAGTCACCCTTATAAATCCATGTGGCAGGATGTTGGCTGCCACTTGGACATTAGCTCTGTGAGGGGAGTCTGAAGCAAGAAGGTAGAAGAAAAAGCATGGCATGATGAGGAGGGAGAATAAGAGAATTTGTCAGTGCAAAACAGTTAAAAAGCACATCTTAAAAGTTTGGACTAGAGCATTTGTAGCACATAGAAATTTTCATTTATGCTTTTAACTTTTAAAAATACATTTCTAATAATTGGCTTTTGCTATCTTTAAAAACGTCATTTTGATTCCATTTACATTTTCTCGTACATGCGTATTTTGTTTACAATCTGAAAAAAAAGATTTAAAACAGTACATTATAAAAAACAACTAGATTCAGCTTTGCATCTGTCTGTCAATTATTTATTTTTTCTCTTCTCCTAGTAAAGGATTTCCCGTACTTTATTTTTTTCGTGCTGCTACTTCTAGAGGATCTGATCTTCTCAAAGAATTAGTTTTGGCACATCTGGCTGTCAGTACTACTTGTNGAACATTTTTATAAAAATTAATTGTTGCGATTATTCATTAGGCAAGGCATTCAATAACAGAATGAAGTGTGTATGCAAGGAACAGATTATTGCCTTTAAGATAAAGATACATTCAATTTTGCATAAACATAAATTGATATATAATCAAATAGACCAGTTCTATTGAGGTTCTGCATATTCAACAGCTCTGAAAGAGATGCTGGTTCATATCTTCCATCAGTTTTCAACAATGGAAGCATGTAAATAATTTTCCCATGGAAATGAAAATTAGAGTTGCAATATTATTAATCTGGTTACTTTAAACAACTTTTCTCAAAAGCAAGGGTAAACCAAGGAGCTATTAGTTAAATAGTAGCCTGCAAAACCAAACCAAAACAAAAACCAGAGACAATGGTGTCAGAAAATACAATAACAAGCTTTGAAAATTACTATAGGCAGAGTACAGGCAAAGCCAGTGAAGGGAAGGAGGAGCGGCGGAAGCAGGCGTGCCCAGGCAGCCCT
>VYZR01118903.1:30969-82156 GCA_013400675.1 Oxylabes madagascariensis | reverse complement strand
AGCCTGAGAGTTTTCCTGAACATTTTTATAAAAATTAATTATTGCGATTATTCATTAGGCAAGGCATTCAATAACAGAATGAAGTGTGTATGCAAGGAACAGATTATTGCCTTTAAGATAAAGATACATTCAATTTTGCATAAACATAAATTGATATATAATCAAATAGACCAGTTCTATTGAGGTTCTGCATATTCAACAGCTCTGAAAGAGATGCTGGTTCATATCTTCCATCAGTTTTCAACAATGGAAGCATGTAAATAATTTTCCCATGGAAATGAAAATTAGAGTTGCAATATTATTAATCTGGTTACTTTAAACAACTTTTCTCAAAAGCAAGGGTAAACCAAGGAGCTATTAGTTAAATAGTAGCCTGCAAAACCAAACCAAAACAAAAAGCAGAAGTTTTCAGTGGAAAGCAGTGGTTAGTTGGGACCATGGGAACTGTTTATTTAATGATGTTACTTAGTACGGTGGCGGTTTAAAAGCACCGTGTAGGAAGGATTTAAATACTTTTTTTTATTTTTAGAATATCAGCTGGTAATTTGTGTATAAACAAGAAAATCCAAGTTCTTCAGCCATCCAAAGCAAGGTGATNTTGACTGTGGATTCTAAACTGGCTTCCTTTTTTGGCAGAAGAAGAAGCTCTGGAAACATGCTGCTGTTGGTATATAACCTACAGCGTTTTTTCCTTTTCAGTGGTGTTTGGGGATGATGATTGTAGACCACCAGTTCACTGAGGTGGTGCTTGTGACCATCTTGAATAGTGGCACTATTGCCAGCTTCTGTGATTTTATTGCTAGTGTTTTGGGGGCTGTTTTCTTACTCCCTCTAAAGTCCCAGCTACTGCCCGGGGATTTCAGAAGAATTCCTGTGCTCATTTAATTTTCTTCCTTTCCTAAAAATCCACCCCCACCACCCACATCAGTTTTTAAGATGCTGTGGCTGTGCAAAAGATGGCAAAAATATGAAGCATGTGTGCTCCAGAGGCTCAGAAAACTGACAGCAAATAAAAAGAATTATGGTTTGAGAATATATACGCTGGGCTTTTTCAGCCAGTTGCACATTAGGGGGGAAGAGGGTGCCTGGCAGATGAAATAAAAAACTTTGTGGTTGGCTGATCTGAGCCCCTGACCCCATGTACTGGTTATGCATGTCAAAGAAGCTTTAGCCAGGCAAGCACAGCACATTGGGAAGAGTGTTGGAGAACATGTTAAACATGAATGCATTTCACATTTTGTTATAAATGAAGTTTAAACAGTCTTTTATTTAAATAATTAACCTTAGCATCCTAATGCTCTTGCTACAGTTTCCTCTAAAACATAAGCTTTGCCCAAAGAGTAACTGATCCAAGATATACAGAAGTGTCATCTAATTTATTCAAGTGGGTCCTCCAGGTCATAGAGAAAATACGTGGGGGGGATATGGCAGGACTTTTCCTTCCGCCGATGCTGTAACTGCTGAGTGGATTTTACATTGGTAACAGCCTGGAAAGGCTGTCGAGACCTGGCTGTCTTGGGTGTGCTCAGGACCAGACCTGTGCAGAAGCTTTCTTTTACCACATCACCCAAAGATGTGGATATCCATGGACCCATTTTTTCACCGTATGTCAATGCTAAATTCATGCAGGTGGAGACAGCTGACAGAAGGATTCATGTGCTGTTTAAACTGTTACTTGAAATACCAAAGCATATCTTGATCTTCTTGATGTGTATGGCTGCATTTGTCACTGACTCCCTTTCTGGCCCAAATCCTTATTAAGTGAGAAGCAGCAGTAGCTGGTCATCAAAGGCATGAAATACATTTATTATTTTAAGACCAACAACCTGCTGTACAAACCCATGTTGTGGTCCTCAGAGAGAGGACTGAGGCTTGAACCTCCATCTCCAGCGGTGAGAAGTCTGCTTAAAATAACCAGATGGGGTTTTTTTAAAATTGCTTTTATTTCAGAAGTGATCCTTGATACTGGGTACTTTTTTTTGAGTAAAAAACACCCTGGGAAGTGACAAATTGTGCTTTGTGAAAGCCAAACCTCTCCCAGTTCCCATGGAATTGGCATTCAAAGTCACTGGTCTCTAGTGAGTAGCAGGCATGTCGGATACAAAGCAGGGTAATTTATTATGCTTTGCTTCTGGTGCTGCTTCCTCTGCTGTATTAACTTTTGGGTACCATTGTTAATCTAAATGGATATTCTAGAAAATAGTCAGAGGGGATCAACAAAAGAAACCATAAAAATATTTGGAAGCAGAAAACGTGTAATAAAAAAGGCTGAGGATGAGCTCTGTGCAAAGATTCAACTGAGGAGACACAATATCTACAAGTACATAAAGAACAGTTTCAGAGCGGGCAGGGATCAATTATTTCCAGTCGGTTGGGATATAAATAGTGATGAATGAAGCAGCAGGGGGAAAAAATAGGTGAAATTAATGAGGAAAAGATGAAGATAGCTTCAGGAGGGCCACAGAGCCTCCACTGTAGATGCTGCAGGCTTCTGGAAGCAGGAATTGCCTGTTGTGGGGCACAGCCAGTGGCTTACCATCGTGGGTGGCCCAGGGCTAGAAATTATTTTGAACTCAGATCCTGGTATTTAAGAAACACTTGAGTGTCTGCTGGATTTGAGGTGGATGCTGGAGTCCTGCCAGTGGCAGCAGGACCTCACTACCTGCTTTCCTGAGTCATGGCCCAGGTGACATTCGCCCAGAAATACAACTCTTCAGTTTTTGTAAGTTGAGATAATTTCAAAGTGAGTTTTTAAATGGTAAAATGAACCCAGAGCATTGAAGGAGATGTTTCCAGTGGCAACTGGAGCTTGAGGCATTAGTTCCAGGGCAGGAGCTGTGTATTTAAAGTCCCTCAAGCTGGAATGACCTGATAGTCAACAGAGGAGTGTGAGTTGTTTGCAAGAGGTGGTAGTTATTTCTGATATCTCTGGAATGAATCCGTGGGTGCCATGGATATAAATAGATACTGAGATGTTAACTTGGTCAATGGTGAGGAAAATGCTAGTGATAGAGAGAAATTAATGGTTCCATTTAAACTTTCTTGAGCATTTCTTTTTTTCTGTAAGTGTGGCTCCACAAACATGCCATCATCTGAATGAGCTAAAGAGGTCTCATATTGGCCTGGGACCAGATGTTGACTTCACTTGAAGCTAGGTGTACTAAGCTATGGTAAGATCTGGCCTTTGGTAAGGGTAGTTTTTGAGTAGACATCTGACTTTTAAAGGTGTTCGCCATTATCCTAAATATGCATTTGCTTATTGGAGTAGACTTTATTTTGTTGGTAGCTGCCACACTTAAAGCCCAGTTTGGTTGTGGAAGAGTTGTGAGCTTGTCCTGTGGGGTCAGTTTGGGTATTCCCAAGGAACGTATCTTTAGGGATGCGTAGCCATGCATGTTTGAACAAACCAGCCCTGTTTAGACAAAGGTGTTCCTCTGCACGCTGCTCCTTCTGGGAAGAGAACAAATGGGTGAGAGATGGCAGTAATTCAGCTTCAGCAAACATAAGAGGAGGGCACCTCGTGTCAGAAACCATATAGATTGGTGTGTTTATCGCTATTGACCCAGTGTGCTCACAGCTGCACCCAGACTTCACACCAGTGGCAATTATCATCCATCTTGCCTTTCTCTTCAGCTTCATTGTAAGCTGCAAAGAACCAAGACTCAATTACCTGATCACTGCTGTAGAAGGCAAGCTCTGAATCTTCAGCATTTCTCATCCAAATGCAGTTATTCTGATTGCTACATTTCAAGCCTTGCTACAGATGTTAACCCTCTCCTACCGTCTTGTTATTCTTCTTCTGCAAAGCTTTTCAATCCCCATCCGCTGCTGTGGCTTATGGTCCTATGGTAGTTCTTTGGTTTTGAATTTTTCCCATCAAAAAGAAGCCCTGGACTAAGTGAAGGTCTTTCAGAGGCTGTTCAAACTTAAGTATGTGCCTTTGTCCCATTGACTTCAGTACAGCATAAAATCACATGTTTTGACACCCGGGAAGACTCAGTCCTTCCTTTTGTGAAGCATAGTCTGGAGATGATGGAGCTCAGGAAAATGGAAATTACAGCACCCATGCTGCTTTCATTCCTTTTCTTCTGTATCTATTTTCCTTGGCACTAAAAATATACAATACTTCACTGTCTTGGAAACAAAAACAAAACAACCTTTCTTTATTCATGAACTGATGTCTGTTTTGAAATCTCATCAGGATGGGAGGAGAAGGGAAAGAAAAACCAGAACCATCAGTTTCTTTGTTTTCTTACCGGCTTGTTTTTCACCACTGGGTGCTGCTGATAGAAATCCTGCAATAGGCATTGTAAGGGAAAACACATTTTGGGAGACTTCCCAATTTAGCACTGGGATTCAGCAGGATCCTAGAGAAGAAGCCTTGGTGCGTGGTGGAATTATGAGCTAAAATCAGGCAGAGAGGGAAAAAAAACAGCAGAGCCTCAGATGGAAAATTAGTAACTTGTGATTAGTTGTTAAAAGAAGCTTTCTCAATGAATTTGTGCATGCCTGTGTAACCCAAGCACAGCAATCCTGAATCTCTCCTTGACAAGCCCCCCGTGTCCCTTATTTGTCCCTGTGTCCCCAGGCTCCATCCAGCCCCCTCCCGTCCCCCGCGCTGCAGGCAGACGAGAAGGCAGCAAGCCCGCTGGCTTCTTTTGACCCTGTGTCTCCTTGTCAATTTTCATTCATTTTGGAGAGCCTCGACATTTTGGAAACGTTGTTCTCTCCCTCAGACAGGAGGGAGAGGGTGGTCATGGCTTCAGAAGGGACCCCAAGGGAGCCAGCAGGCGTGGGACTCCCTGTCCTGGGATAGCAGGGGCACAATGGGGAAGAACATTTAGAAGAAATTTTTTTTAGAACATTTAGAGAAATTTTTGTGTGAATGGAGAGGCAATGGTTGAACTAATGCAGTCAGCTAACTATATTATATTTATGAGAAAAAAGCAGAAAAATAAAAACATGAGCTCTTCTGGAGGAAATAATGTATGGTGAAATTTGGTACTGATTTATAAACAATAATGTTTCACGTTAAGTGGGAGATTTGGCTTATCAATGCTGTTTATGTTTTCATTTCCTATTCTCCTGAAACTATGTCTAACAACATTTAAAAATTACCTTTTCAATATTGTTCTTTATCATAATGGTTTTACTTTTTGAGACCATTCTATGTTTTCCAGTTAAAAATTAATCTTTTCCTTAACTTTCCTCTCTCCTTTCATGTTTACTAGGTGCTGTCAAGCCAAGCATCAAAACTACTTATTTATTAATTTATATGTGTATTTATAGAGATTATGTAATTTATGTCAGATACTCTGTTTTCCATATGAAAGTAGAACTAAACAAGTTTTATCCTTCGGGACATAGCTGCTTGTCTGGGGATGAGGAGAGAGCGTTTGTCGCATTGCACAGTGGCCTGAGTGCCTTGGTCCTGCAAATGGCCAAGGAAGCTTGAACATCCTTGGGTGCCCTGTGAAGGCTGGCAGCACTTTTACAGGATTGCTCAGGACCTGGCAGACCAGGAGCCTGAGACTGTCCACTTTTGCTGTAAGCATCAGGTATTTCTCACTGCTGGAGGCAGAAATATCAGCCCAGTGACCTGCTGTGTTAAAGTGAAGCACAAACTTCTCTGTATCCACTAGACGGTTCTTACATATTTTATAGTGGGGATCCTGCCTCTGCCTCTGTAGTTTTAAAATGGAGTATGCAATGCAAGTCCTTTGACTGACTTCTTGCACTTTTTTTGCAGGTTACCAAATCATAAATCTCTGTGCTGAAATTTCCCAAGAAGGTCAGCCAAAGTGATGCTTTTGTGTTTTTTAATTTATTTTGGAATGGGAAGGAAAGACATCCAAAATAGCTCAGATATTTCCAAGAGTGAGATTAAGAGGAAATAAGTTGCCTGGCCTGGGTGAGATATTTGTGGGAGTAAGGAGTTGGAATCTGGCAGAGAAGCTGCCTGGTGGCAGGCATGCCTCTTCCCCGTCCTCCCTGTCCTCCCAAGGATCTGTACGAAGGAGGTGAAGTGCAAAGCACTGGAAAAATGTAGTTCTGGGAATAGACCAGATTTGGCTGCTAGCTTCTCCCTTTCTTCCATCCCGATGGGCAGTGGCCACCCCTGCTGGGGCAGCCCTTGCTGCTGGACTCCTGGTGCCTGGGGCAGGCAGGTGCCATTGTCTTGCTCTCTCAGCTCCCGATGTCCCTGTCACAGCATTGCCTGAGTGGTATCATGGCTGTGGTGGAGCTGCCCCGGCTGCGACATGGTGCTCGCATTCTCCCTGAACTCTCCTGGGTTTAACAGATGTATGAAGTAACACACAGATGTTGTGTGCCTCTTTGACACAAATGAGTCCTTGCTTGGATAATCTGGGAAAGCCATAATTTATATCCACAGCCCCTTCATGCATTTCCTGGCCTCAGTGCATTTCTCAGTTCAGAGCTTTTATTGGGCTCAAGTGCCTGGGGTTCCCCACTGGCTGTTGCAGTCATGGCCAGCGGGTCTGGGAGCTTCTCATCCCGTTCCCAAGCAGCTCGCTTTGCCCTCGGCTGGGCTCCCAATCAAACAGCAGTTCTGCTTGCTAAGAAGGGATGTTTTCTATTTGCAGCCTCTTTGTGCAGCCTGCTCTCATAGCTGCCCTATAGTCTCCAGAGCAGTGTGATCAGCAAATTGCTCAACCCCTTGCCAGGGCTGTGCTGTTTCCAGTTACTGCAGATCCCAGCACAGCAGTGGCTCTGCTGGATTAGCTTTCTTCCTTCAAGAGAGATTTTTGATAGGTGTCTGCCGCTATTTCACGGTCCTGTTCCTTTGTGCTTTAGTTCAGAAGTGCAGTTATTTTGCTTCTACACTTTTCCAATAACTGAGCAATAGTTTACATTTGCTCTGCAATAAATTTAATTTTCAGTGTCTTGGCCTAGTTACATAAGTGATCCGAATCCCTCTGGATCTCTCTTGTACTTGCTTTGTATTTACTCCTCCTTTCAGTTTCATGTCATCAGCAATTTAGCAATTTTACAGCTGGTTTCTCCAAGTAATTTATAGACACTATCAAGGGTGGAATAGATAGTGAAAATTTGCTGCATAGGTCCCACTCTAAGTGTACTACTTTTGCAGGAGCAAAAGTTGTTGACTGGGAGGTGATGGCAAATACTCTCATCTCAGGCAACATGTACATGCTGATAATTGGGAGGTAGCACAGCCATAAATTTTAGTGCCAGCATTGGGGAGCTTGGTATTGATGCCTATTGACTGTTTCCAGCTGTGTTCGTATGCTGATATATATAAGCTTTTGCAGCTGCATTAACTGCAGACACCATTGTCAGCATCACCTTGTAGGATGCTTGCAGTGAGGCGCTCAGTTAAGTCTTTCTCTTGGGAGATAGAGGCATTTTTTCTGCTTCTTCTTTGAAAGGAGTGCTTAAGGCAAGGATGCTATATCTCTGTGTTCTCCACAACATAAGAAAAGGAGCAGAGTTCCTAAGAACCACTACGTAGCTGAAAGTCTTCAGTTTGGCAGCATGAGGAGTTAAAAAAGAGTAGGGGGACGTTTGTACTGAACTGCTTGGACACGTCTCTTGTAACCCGAGCTGTGGGGAGCAGAAACTCTTGAGGACTGGGCTGTTCTTCCCTTGCAGAGGGTGCCTTAGCTGCTGCTCCCTTATTGTGTATAGCAGGAACAGGCTAAGTCCCCAGAAAACTCCAACCCCGAGGTGTTTCACATCATTATGTGTAAAACCCACAACATTGCTGACCTCAGGCGGATGTGAAAACGGGGAGATGACTCACTCCAGCTGGTAATTCAGGCTGAAAGATGGAGTTCCCCAACCTTTCTTTGGTATTTAAGAGGTGTCCCCCTTCCTCTCTGAAGTGAAGTGAAACCCAGAGTACTCCAGCCAGTCTCAGTATTGCTATGTCATGTCAAGGATGTTCTTTATGACTGCAGGCACTGAGGGATGAGTTAAAACAGTAAAATTAAAGCTAATGGTGGAAAACAGTAGGGAGGGCAGGTCCCTGCCCAGCTGGCTCACTCTTCCTCTTCATGGGGGTGACCTGTGCTTAGATTTTACTGTAAACATTTATTCTGAAGGGCAGCAAAACAGATCCGTTCTTGTGCGGAATATTAAACGTTGACATTAAGTAATAATTTAACGGATGTTAAAAGTTTTCAGTGAATAATACATGGGCTTCACCAGTGAGCCTCAGATTATCTAGGGGAAAAACTCTCTCATCTCTTCTCTAGGTGAGAGCAAGATGCATTGTGGGTGCTGCATGCAGCAGTAGAAACCCATTGGGTACATGCTGATGGAGAGCCCTCTGTTTTCAGTGGGAAAGCGTTACAAGCATCATGAAATTTGTTTTGAATGTTGGCAAAATTTGCCCCCATTTCAAAAGAAGAAAAAAAAAAATCAAACAAACTAGCCTTTGAAAGTAGTGACGACATTAGATAGTTCTAATTGCTTTTCTCTGCAGTTTGAGAACAGTGCCTCCCTGCCAAACACACCTGTTATCACTGGTATTTTCTTTTTGCTTATCTGTGCATAACTGTGCCACGTTTTCCTGGTGACATTTCATACCTGGTTTTGAGACTCTTTGTTTTGCTGCTTATGCTTTGCTTCGCAAAAGGGGTGAGAAAATTCAACCTTCCAAGGTACAAATAAGCCTCTTAGCCTCATAGTATCAAAAGAGAGATTAAAGGAGAATTTCAGATCCTTTTTCTGGTTGATTTTCAGGTCATTTTCCAGTTTTCCATTTGCCGAAGCAATTCCTTGATCCCAGAGTTAACTTTCTTGATTTCTTGATTGGAGCATTGTTGAAACACAGAGCAAGACTGGCAAAATGGGTCTGTGAAAAAGCACCCTGGTAATTTAATAGACAGCACAAACTGGGTGTTTTTGAAAACCCAACAGACATTCAGTTCCTCTTAGGCTTCGAGTAGCCTTATCAGTAGCAGTTTCTGCCATTTAATCAGGGAAATTCAGGCACGTGTACAGCCAATGATAGCAGAAAGGAAAATGTCTATAAATGGTTCCAATACTATTAAGCCAGCAAATGTCTAATTTCTGAGGTTTCCCTTCGAAATGCAGGCTCAATAGCCTGTCTTATTGGGCGTGTGCAGTTTTCTTTGTCCTATATTCATTACTGCATTCTGCCAGTCATTAATGGGTCACCTTGGAGGTGCTGGAATGTCCTGCCTGAAGACCATTAGCAAGGAGCACAGATGCCTCTCAGCCCCATACACCTGCTTCTGTCCAAAGCCTGCCCATCAGCAGTGCTGCCCACACCCATCAGGCATCAAGCGTTAATGTGGGACCTCTTAGTACAGAAACCTTGCACCTCTTGTAGAGTTCCCCCCACCTCCCTGCGCCCCTCTTAGTTTTACATGACCTGGGGGAGGCTGAATGCAACCAGGAGCAGACCTGCCAAGGGTCAAAGAAAAGAGGCAATCAAGAAGGCAAACTTTTCCCAAGGGGGGTCGGACTTGCTGGCTGACAGCCGGGATAATGAAACTGCTGAGGAGAAATGTCAGCTTAAATGAGAACGTGCAAAAAGCCAGTTATTGCAGCAGGACTACTGGGCCATGGCCCTTTGCAGGACAACATGCTGGTTTGGTCTCGCCAGTGGTTAGTTCGTAATGGTTACAAGGATGATTGCTTGCCAATGTAAATAGGTGGATAAACAAACATATAGAAGAGTGACTGTGGCTGTGAAAACCCCACTCTTTATTTAGAGATGTGAGAAAATGTGTAGCTCTAATCACATTTGCTGGGAAGTGACTGCGGGGGAGATCTGGGTGTGATGAGGAAATGGAAATGTTTGCCTGGAGAAGAGCAGCTGAGCACTATGGCAGGAGCTAGAGACCCTGCCAGAGGGTAGTGCCTTGATCTGTGAGGCCGAAGGGCTTTGGGGCAGTTGTAACCATGTCACTTCCAGGGCTGAGGCTGTGGGGGCAGAGCAGTGATTTTCATGGCTGCAGGCAGCCCTGAGGACCCAGCTGGTGAATGAGGGGAGGGGGTGCTTTTTTTCCTTTCCTTTCCCCAGCAGCCTGGCCAGCCTTTGCGCCGAGCCACAGGGGTTGTGTGGGGCTTTCTGCTATTGCCTTTCCCTCCACTCACCCACAAGGGTGATGTGGGGTGAAGCATCCTTTCCCCTTTGGGTTGGGATGCTTCTCTGCAAGACTGGTTGAAAATCAAGGGCAGGCTGAAGCTCAGCCAAAAACTTAGCAGTTGTGTGCTAAATTTGTAACTAGCAGGAGTAAGGGTGCTTTAATTTAGTGAGTCAGTGCGTGTTGTTATTAAAGAGTCTGTGGGGGCAGATTTTCTGGCACACGTGGCAGGGTTGAGGTGCTAAGGGGAGCTGCTGTGGTCTGCAGCCAAAGAACTGGTCCCAAAGGCATTAAACTGGCTAGAGGAGCTTGTAAAGGCATTTTTTCTCAAGAGGACATTGATAGCCCGGGATGAAATGGTACAACTGGTCAGGAACGATGCTGCCATCTCAGGAAGAGCCCATCTGCAGGCTGGAACAGAACCATGCAGGGAACAGAGCCATGCTGGCTGGGCACCCTGTGGGGCAGGAGCTGGGGTGCCCCAGCTGTGGAATGTGGGAACGGGCAGGATGGATGTGCTGATGGCTGTGTGTTTTTCTCCTTCAATTTCCTGTGTTAAGACAGGAGTACACAGGTTTTGAAATCAGAGCATGCTTTCAGTCATCTTTTTTTTTACCCCCCGCTGTGGCAAGCAGAAGCTGGTAATTTACTTTCTAGAGTTGATCCCCAAGTGTGTATAAATAGATGATGTCTGAAGGGAAGAGCTGTAGAAAATGGTGATGTTAGGCTGTGCTTTTTGAGAATTTAGCTGCTGTTGAAGTACCTGGCATTACCTTACTACAGTTAAAATTTTTGAGGATGGGTAATATTCTTCAGACTGCAGAATTAGGAGTAAGGTGTGCCATGGGTCATGTTGCCAGTCTCTTGCTGGTAGTGGTTTAGTGTGTGACATTGCAGAGAAACCCTGTTAAACCTGAGGTGCAATTTCATAATGTTCAGTGTAAGTGCAGTACTCAACAGACTGTCTCCAAGTAGCTTATGCTGTTGATTTAATAAATTAATGATTTTCTTTGGGTCTGTTCTTAGCTTTGCACCTTCTTAATGTAAGACCCATTGCATTGTTACGTTTTGTTAGGGTCTGGGATCTTGTTGTCTATGTTGGTGGTATTTTCTATTTCGAGAGGGTAGCCAAGAAAGTCATGGGGAAAAGCCCATGAAAAATTGGTGTCTTCCGATTCTAGCCTGTATGTTAGTTGACCTGCTTCGGTCTCTAGGTTTGGTAGGAGACATCTTCAAATGAACATTTAACAGAAATAGTTGCATTCAAAACAAGCAAAGGCTTGCCTGAGCACTCAGTAAATCTGTGTTAGATGAGTGAAAAGCAAGATGCAGTGCCCTGCAAGACAATAAAAAGGAGGCATTCACAAAGACTATCTTTTTATCCAGTAACATTTTGCATGAAAATTAATTATATGTAAATACATGAAAAGCTAAACTGATGCTCACCTAATCTTCATTGCTAATTGGTACTCCAGATAGCTGTATTATGTTTGATAACAGATTGATTGACTTGAGCAAAGTTTGTGTATCTCTAGGATAGAGACAATTGAATTGTCATTCAGAAAAACGCCATGATAATTATATCATATCCTGTAGTTCAGAGATGCTTTCTTCAGTATATTGCCTTTAGTTTTCAATGGGTAGCAGTGGGCTTAGTATTAATGTTGCTGTAGTTAAAATGCAGCCTTTAATGTGGGTGTAGGAATAGGTTCAGGGGTCACCACATTCTGTAGCGGAAGTCAGACTTGAAGACGTGACCTACTCCATCAGAGTGGATGATGAAAACTTAAATTAAATTAGCTGTCAGCGTATTTTCTCTTTCTAATGTTTGGTAGATATCTAAAGCCAGCACAGGTAACAGCAGCATCCTTAAGAAGATGAGCAAGAAAGATGGAAAACACAAACTTGTACATGAATTTCTTGGATTCAGTGTGTGTATGGTTGCAACTGAGAGGAAGTGAAAAGCCACAGGGCACGAAGTGCCACGTCTTTGTAGGTGGGCCAGAGCGTCACTATTCAGATAGGCACTTAGGTGGTTTTTTGTTACTCATTTTCCTGTAGAAAAGTTTTAAGATTTCAGGTACATGGGGTACAGAGCTCTGGAAATTCCTCAGCAAAGGCAGCAGCAAGAGGGTAACAGAACTGCATCTAATTGGAATATTTCTGGCACTTCTCTAAATAATTAACGATGCTTAAGCTGAACTATTTTGCTGAGATGTTTTTGTCTCAGGAGCATTATATCAAATTCTGAGATTCAGGATGCCTCCCTCGTCATCTACCACCCCATCACTTCCAAGGAGGTGGTAAGAGGTGTATTGGGATAAGGAAGGAAGGGAGAGGGGAGAGAAATAGAAAATCTGTTTCATACAATTTGTTGTTTCCCATGCTGTTTCCCTGCTGCTAGTTGTGCCTGTAAAGCTTCCAACTTAGCAGGCACAGAGAGATCCCAAAGAGGTAAACTAAATCTAATTCTCAGCTTGAGAAAGTATTTTTCCTGGGGGGGGAAAAAAAAAATTCTAATGAGCAGCTGCTCCTTCTTAAGCAGCTTGGAAATTTTGGGACCTGCCCTAAAGGGTAGTATTGGCGTATCCATATTCAGTGGTTTGACAGGAAAATGTCTTTTACCACGTGGGTAGGAGAGATCCCTTGGGTGAGAAGAAGAAATCTAAGAGAAATCGTTATTTTGTGGCTGTATCATACTAAATGCAGCACATAGTAAAATCTTACCAGGTTGGAGGAGGTTTTAGATAAATGTGTTGTCAAATAACTCCAGTAGCTAAAAGAGATAAGAAATAACAGCTCTGTGGGCCATCTAGAATTGAAATGTGTTGAAGATGTCCTCAGATGGCTAATCTGAAGATCTAATGGGCATGCTTATAAATAAAGACATCAGAGGCTAAGCCTTCAGGGATTAAAAATGGGGCAGAAATCTGTCCTCATTTGAGCCTACTGCTGAAAGGTGGTGTCAAGGAATGAAATGCCAACCTGAAAGCTGCTGCCTAGAAGGACAGTGGTCGTGTTGCATGCAGGTTGGATTGGCTGAATGAGAGTTTGTTGGTGGGTGGCAGAACCCCAAGAACCGGGATCCTGCCAAAACCTGTGTTCAGTACCGTGTTGGAAAGTGGTACCTAGTGTAAGTGATGTCTCCCAGAAAAAGCCCTGAGCTGGGCATCATTGCACAAGGCATGCATTGCATGCTGCCAAGCCCTTCTCCCTTTGACAAACCTAATGCACTGGATCTGTGTTTCTTCAGCACAGCGTACATAAAGCTCCTCCTGACAAGGCTCCTACCTTGGATCATCTGAAAAGTCCTCATGAGCAGGAAGCCACATATGGCAGTGAGTGTCCTTGGCTGCTTATGATGGTGGGCTTTCAAAAGGTCTTTTTTTAGCTGTTGCTAGTATGCAAGGAGTGATTTTCGCTATTTTTAGTCCAACATATTTCATAAACTTGGAAATGAGACTCCAAGAACAAATTTCTTTTTGACCGCTGTCAAGGAGTTTCAATAGTTTGTTTATCATATCTGTACCAGCTCTTCAGAGAGCCTGAGAAATGATGGTTTGGGATGTTATCTCCTTTCCCAAGCCTCCGTTTGCACTGAAGCAGTATTGTCTTGTTCCCTGGGGATAGCAAACAATGCAAGCAAGTGCTTGGAGCAGATGCTACTGCAAAGGTAACTGTGCTGTCATTCCTTTCACCTGGAAGTGTACTTGTGATTTTAGGAGTACATTTGGGTGAAATGTTACTTGATGTTTATAAATGCACCTACATGCCAAATTCTTTTTTTAAATAAATGTCCTCTAATACAAAATAGAGGGCAGACAGAGGTAGCTGAAAATTGCTCATATTATCTTGTGGTCAAAAAGAAATATCCTCAGTTCCTGTGTTTATCAGTGATGGCTTTCTAGTCTTCTAAATGCCCATTTTTAGTGGAAAAAATGAAGACACAGACATGGATCTGGAAGCTAATGCGGTTCTAGAGCTTGCTGAGCTCCTGGCAGCCACCTCTGTCAGATAATTTCAGACCCATGCTTTCCCCCAGTGAGTTACTTCTCAATCCTCTGGAGTCCCTGCCATTCTTCAGTTTAGGTCTTTGACCTCAGGTAGTCATTAAGAAGTAAGTGGGTTTGTATCAGCTGGAAATCTCATGGCAGTTAAAATAGTGCTTGGAGGATGGGAAAATCATGAGCACTTTGGGGTGTCTGTACCTCCCATCATAATGACCTGACTGGAGATGGAAAACCAAGCTCTGTCTGCCTCACCTCTCTTTGTAAAGTGAGGATGTCGCTGCCGTGAGTGGGAGGCTGGTTGATGTGCTTTGGGTCCTGAGGCATGAGGATCTACGAGTTGTTGTCGGTGTATTTGTTAAAACCTTGTTTCTATTCTTTCACCAATGATGCGTCTGTGTTTAGCACTAAACAAGCAGCGCATATATATTATGACTTAAACGTTTATGTGATAACAGAGTCATTAGTTCACCATTTTGAGCTTAAGCAATACCAGCCAATGAGAGTTTTGAAGGCAGACCGTGTTCCTTCCAGCCTTCTGTTGGCATTGTCCTTCTTCCTGTCCTTGCCCACAGATGGGAGGAACTTTTCTGTTCTTGATAGTGACATTTACCATTTCTCTGTCCAGGAATCTGTCATACACACATAAGAGTAGCCTGAGGAATTATTTCAGGAATTATATTCTATTTATACCTGCTAGACTATCTTTGCCATGTTTGGCAGAACTTGCGTATTCAGTTTGTAAAAGTCTAACGTGGGAAATTCCCCAGGCTCCCTCAGCAAACCTGCCCAGGGTTATCTTTGCCATTGGAAAAAAGCCTTCCCTAATGCCTAAGTTAGATCTTCCTTGCTGCAGTTTGAGTCCGTAAGTTCCTGTTCTGCACAGTGTCATTGTGGTGAACAAATCGGTTTGTTTCTTTTTGTGGCAACCTTTGGTGTGTTTGCTGACCTCAGAGCAAATCTGATCACTTCACCCATCTCTCACAGGTCTAGACCTTTGATTATTCTTCTCCTCGTCAAAGTGTTTCCTTTAGTTAGCTGATCTTCTGTTCCAAGTGCAGGTGGCACAGATCTGGGGGGTTTTTTGTAACACTAGTTTTTAGACATGTATGAGTTCTATTTGGTTGACCAAAGTAGCTCTTGAGTCTTGAAAACTGTCTTTTATAGACTTGATACTAGCAGTCAAGTTGCCATTCTATTAATTTCTTATGTCCTAATTTCACAGTCTTGCTGCCCTAAGAAATCAAGCCCTTACTTTCAAAGGTCAAGGCTTCTAAGAATATTCTGATCACTTGTTTCCTTTTGGGATAAATGCTGTTTTTTCTTTCCCATTACAGATGACAGCAGTTTTCATGAATACTGTGATGCACAGCAAGTGCATCATCATATTCATGAATAAAAATCATGGGCAAGTTGGGGGGAAACAGTCTAAACAATAAAACATCCCATGATCCAGTAAACTCTGGATTTTTATTCAAAGTCTTTGGTACTCAGATGTTACCTGACCTGTTCCCTGTATTGTATTTACTTGAATGGTTGCTTTGCTTCCCAGCCCATTTGCACAGTAATTTCTGACCTCTATTTGGCACTTTATAGTGTATTATCTTGAGGTCTCTGCAAATGCTCGTTGTCACCAACAGAACTGTGAATCTGTGATGCAGATAGAAAGTTTTTAGGAAGTGGAATTTAAAACCCACCATTCTCATTGCTCCAAAAGTCCTTTTCTTTTCTAAAGTAAATAAATGCCATTCCTATTCTTTAGCTCTAAGCCCCTTTCCTGGAGAAGCACTTCTCTTCATCCTCAGAGGTTCATCAGAAAAAAAAACTGTTTTAGATATTTTGATTGTGGTATGCCAGTTGGGGTGGCTACAATTATTTAAATCCTTTGATGTTCAAAACAGACAACATCTGATAACTTGGTTGTTAGCTATTCATTAAATAGGATAGTAAAGCCCAGAGTATTTTGTGGGATAAGAATTTTTTTCTAAAATGAATGTAGTCATAATTACATTTTTTCCCTGTATTTTTTTTTCTTTTGAAAGTGGAGGATGTTTTAACAATAAGCATATATTCAAAAATAATACCATGTGAAGAACACTGATATGTGTGTGGAGTTGCACTTAAATCATTTACCAGACTATGCAGGTTATAAATGACTCCCTGTCACTCTGAAAAGCTGCTTTTCTACATTCTACAATAAAATTATTCACAAGGTCACAGAACACTTGCAAATACTCACAGGGTACCATTCATACAGAATGGCAGATGAAGAAGGAGTAATAAATAATTACAGGGTCTTTTCTTTGCCTTGGTGAGTTTGGGATTGGGACACAGCAGCATCCTAGCAAATATAAACTGAGCTAAAAATATTTGCATAAACCATTTGCTTCATAGCCATGAAGGCTGAACACACTGGGAACCTGCACAGCCTCTTTGAAGATCATATGGAGCATATAAGGGTAGATATTTAGGTAAATAATATGCAGCCAGCAATTTGACAAGATTTAGGTTTGCTGCTGTAAGAGGCAAGTGCTTAAGTGTCCCTGTAATGTGCAGATGAAAAATCTTGACTTATTTATCATACGAATTTTAAAAGGAGTGAGAAGGTTTGCTGAGCCTTTAGGAAGTCTCGTAAATCTCCCGTAACAGGGGGCTTGTCTCGACACAAAAGACAACAGCATGTCCAGGTGCATTTATAGAGTGCTTTTAGAAGGAATGAGTTCTCCCTTGTCAGAAATGAGGGGGAATTTATCTGGGCAGAGGAGGCACAGTGGTCTTCTTGTCTCCCTGTCAAGACAGAACTGTTGTCAGAAGCAACAACACAGTAAGCTTGCAAAACCCATTGCATTCTCTGAATTTGCTTGCCTAGTTTGGCTACAGGTAGTGGTATTTTGTTGCTAGCACAGGAGAGATGGGGCCTCCCAGACAAGTGCAGGTTCCCATCCCATTCTTGGGAGTACAGCTGAATTTTAAGTATGATGGAAGTCCCAGGGCCTGGCTCTCCTTGCATATGGGGTGGGGGTGAGTTGGAAGGAGCTCCACACACATAGTGACACAAAACCAGATGCTGCTGATTGGCAGGCAGCATTTATTTGCAAACTTTGAAAAACTGTGTTATTTATCCTGGTTTTTTGTTTTGTTTTGTTTTGTTTTGTTTTTAAAATCCTGCTCTGGGAAGCTGATGGCTTTCAAGAGCAGTCCATTATAGTTAGATGCATTTGTTAGAGGGGCGTTTGATGTTTTTTAGGTGTGATGGGGAAAAATAGATGGATATGAAGACAGTTGTCTGTAGAGAAACTTCCAAGTTTTTCTTTGTCAGAAGCAAATCTAAAAGTTGGCACTGGAATTAATCAGTGATTTTTTTAAATTCTTTTTTACAGTTCTCGTAAGCAGACTGTCTCTGGCATGCAAGAATGGCATGGGTATTCTTTTGGGATGCTATTTTTGTTGTTGTTTGGGAATTGAAGTTTCTGTACCTGTAACTCACTTCTAAATGTGTAATTTCAAAGAATACCATACATTTCTTTGCCTGTTGGTATTGCAGGATTGAAGAAGGATTGAACGTGAAGTTTTATTAACTGGAGCCCTAGCAATTTCAAAAATACCACTTGTGCCAGAAGCTTTTCTGACAGGTCTTATTCATAATGGCCTGAATGTGTCCAAGACAGTGTGATCTATAGCTTTTAATCAGCTAATGGATTGAACCTCACCGTGAAACTTGGCTATATTCAGGCAGTTAAGAACAGAAAGGATTTTGCAATTTCACAATTTTCAGTCTGGGACAAGTTTCTGAGGCAAGCAACAACATCGTTCCTGCCCACTGGTGAATGACAAAGCAGTGTTATAAAACAGAATAAAAGGCTGTGTTTAGCTCAGCTTCACCAAAGCAATTGTAGTGGCCTTTGCCCTTGTGCTGGTTTAGGATTTTGGATCTTTATATGGTTGTGTTTTGTTCCGGCTATGGGTAAGAGCAAGTAAGGCAGAGCAGAGGGAGATGACCACAATTAAGGGGTTAAGATTTCCACTGTAAAGCTTTATAATGAGTGCTTCTCTCCTGGACTGAAAGTTCAAGCAGGTGGAAAAAAAAAAAAAGGCCATGTGGAGAAATAGGCAGTGATTGGGGTTGCCACATTTTGTCTTGCTGCTGCACTCTCAAGGAGAGTGTGCTGTCAGGGAAGTCCAGCTGTGGGAGATGAGGGAATGTGGGAGGCACGGCCAGGAATGGCACCTTGGTGTTCATGTGGAGTGTGGGCCCCTGAGACCTCTCAGGCAGATACACAAATACAAAGGATGTCTGTACAAGTCCCCTTGTCAGAACTTCTTCGAGTCTGTGAGCTCTTCATGTTGATTAGCGAGGTTGCATGTTTCCGTATTTAATTCTTCTGTCAACTCTCTCCTTTTGTCTTTTCATTCAAACTTCCAAGACCAGGGAAAAGAAAAAGTTAAAAAAAAAATAAAAGAAAAAGAAAAATCAGGTTGATTTAGGTCTTGAGGAGTAGGACTTGCTAAGAGATAGGTAGGAGGAGTCATTCTGCTTTGAGCAGAGTGAGAAGATGAAAATTGTCCTGTAAATACGAATTCTCTAACTTTAACATGTGTGGGATGAAGGTCCCAAGCTCTGTGGCAGTAGTCACGAGGTAAGATGAAACTTTCTTTTTTTCCCCTTGCTGCTCTCCCCTTCTTTCCAAAAAATAAGTAGGGTACTGACCTCAGTATTGGCCAGCACTGGTGCAGGTGATGCTGTTTGCAGCAACACTTGGGTGTAGATCGAAGCTGCCTTGCCCACCTTTCCAAATTCTGTGCCTGTAGGGTAAAACCTTCCCTTTAAACAGTCTCAGATTTCTTAAATGTTAAATGTGGTACTTAAACCTGTCATTGCACAGTAGTTTGTTTGTTTGTTTGTTTGTTAAAAAAGCAAGAGAAAAGTTGTATTCCTTGAGAATACCTTTTTTTTAGACTGGATTTTTTTTTTTTTTTTTTTTTTTTTGACAAGAAGTTCATTAGTCCCTGCAGAGTGGGGTGCTGAGATGATTATTACAAACACAGGCCTGTCAGGTACCCGGGTACCTCGGGTCATGGGAATGGTGTGGTGCTGCTGGCAGTCCTGGGAGCATCCCAACTGCCTCTTTCTGCCAGGAGCAAGGTGGCTCTGTGCAGGGGTCTTTTGTGGGAATGACCCTCTCCCTACCCATCACCATGTGCAAAGCAGGGCTGAAGGTGCTGGAGAGCTGTGGCAGAGGTGAAGGAAGAGGAGTGGGTTCCCAGGGTCTCCCCTCTACTCGGGTGGGCTGTGGCACCACAGGACAGTCCCTGGGATGAAACAGCTTTGGGGACAGGGCCAACCCACTCTGCCCCCCCATGCTCCTCCATTTTGGCAGGGTGATGCGGGAGAAGGGATTGGTGGGTAGCTGCAGAACCTCCTTGTCCCTGTCTTACTGTTGCACTGGGATAGGCATGTGAGCGGGTGTTATACGGGGTTATTTTACAAGCTGTTACTGTACAAGCTGGAACTCGCTTTAGCCCTTAATTAAAACGCCCTAGTTAGGGGCTGCCTGCATAGAAGCAGCCCCGTTTTCCCACATAAGAAAGGCTCATACTTGAGCTTTCAGGGAACCACCCAGAAAGACAGATTTAAAGTGTCATGGAGCAACTTGTCTTCACAGACCGTTGTCTGTGAGCCAAAGGTAATCTGTGCTTCAGGACTGGCTCTGCCAGCACGGGGTTGTACTCAGCCTCGTGTTATTATATGGAGAGGCTTTTTGAAATGATGGGTGGAGAAGGAAGAAGAGCAGGAATGAAGTCTTGTTCCACGTGGGGCAGGAGTGAGTCACAGCCCAGGTTTGTTGCTGCTGTGACCGAGCGTTTGCCTGGCCCAGGAGGTATGCGACAGTGAAGTCACTGCATCTGAGCTTCAGATAAAATGGGAAGGGAAAGTGAGTGATGGGTGATGGGGAGAAGGTTTTCATGGTGTTGCAAATGTGAGACCCATGACTAGTGAGAGTACCAGTATCATACTCAAAGTCTGCAGCAGATCCAACATGAATCCCCTCTGCTTTCTGCAAAATTTATCTGTAGAGGAGAAGCAGTGTTTGATGAAGTGGCTCTTTGATTTTAAATGAGAGTGAACAAGAGTCTTTTATGGAGAAATTAAAAAATTTATATCAAATTCTCTTGAGTGGAATGGATGTATTGCTCATTTTGATGTGCTATCATGGGAATAAGGTCCATTGCTGTTGGTGGAGTTAGTGATCAGTACTGATCTCCCATCGTGATATGGCACAGGGTGGAGTGACTTGTTCCCATCCTTTCCTCTGGGACAACTACTGTACCTGAGCTGTCTAGCCACTGTTTTCATCATAAGCCATATGTGAAAAAAGTTCTGAATATATTTTGATTTTAGCTTATTATTGCTTGTCTCAGAAAACTGTGCATCAGAGGCGCTACAGAGTTTGGTGGTGTGCCCAGGGAGCCTCTGCTGATGGGAAGGTAGTTGAGGACCAGCTCACACCTTGGATCCAAGGAAACCTGATGTCCCCACAGTGAGGGCATGCCAGGGGTGGGGCCAAGCACCGCCACGGGCTGAGCCCAGTGTGCACATGGTCCTGCAGGTTAGAGAGCAGCAGGAGTGGGTGGAGCGAGCCTGCTAAGACCCCACACTGTGAACTGCAGGAGCTGCTGCACTCACACCACCTCAGCGTGAAGGCCTGTCTGGGCACACAGCTGCTCCCAGCATGCAGGCTCCAGCTCCTTCTTCGTAATTAGAAGGTTTCCAAACATCCCCTTACTGGATTCTTCCCAGCTTTATGCACTTCTTGGCAAGGTAGCAACTTTCCCAGAGAACCAAGGAACAGCCTTGTAGTGGAACAGAGTGGGATGGAGGGGTGCACAAAGCTGCATGGGTGCAGGCTGAGCCCAGCAGATGTGTTCCTGGCCCTTCGGTAGTGTGGGGAAAAGCATGATCATCCATCAGGAGCAGGAGGGTGGGTGTCATCTGCAGGCACTGAGGCTGTTGCATATGGGGGTGCCTGTGCTGCCTGTCTGTCTGTCATCTGTGCTGCAGGCAGATAGATGGACAGTGAACCCTCATCCCTCAGGTGTAGTAGCGCTTCTGTCTTTGTGCACGTCACCTATGAGAGATCACACTGGCAGGCAGATAAATCTTGAATATTTGCACTTTGTAGGAGAGACTGGTCTGGAAAGACTGTGCATCTCCCCCCAAGGTGTGTATCAAAGGGATTGCTCTTTTATAGGATGTTTCTGCAAGTGGAAATTTCGGCAGACCCCTCTCACGGCTGGTCTCTGTTGGTTCCAGCTGTCCCTTTACCATAGTCTTCAAGGGGTCGGTGTGCTGGGGAGGGACAGAAAATCCATTACCGTGGGAAGTTAGCAGGGATGGGATTTATGCCAGGGTCAAGGGACGGCTGGACTTTTCTTTATCACTCTTGAAACTCATTAAACACCAGGTGCTTCCCCTCATGGGGATAAATGAGATCTAGATGAATCTTTCCTAGCTCTGTTTTTTGCATGTGGAGACCTCATTCTTATTCTTGAGCAGCTGCGGGTGTGTTTGTGTGCATGTGGTTTGCTGACCATCTGCCAGCATGGCTGAGTTTGGGGGGCACAAGGGAGGGGTTTTAGGTGGATTTTTCTGATCAGTTCAGGTCACAGGTATGTAACCCCCAGCATTTTCAATGGGAAGATGGTGCCTGAGATGTCTGCCTGGAAACTGAACTGCAGGGTCAGGGAGTGCTGGGGAATCCTACAGGGAGGCACAGGGAAGCACCCTGTGTGGTGAGCAGAGTTAGATGACATATGCCTTTGGATAAGGGTAGGGTTGGGCTTGAGTAGATGGTTGTGGGGTGATCCAAGACTGCCTGTTCAATCTTCAGCACAAACACCAGGATTTGTCCCATTTAAGTTCAGGCACTTGATCATAGCTTTGGAAGGAGGAAATGAATTTTCTATCACCAGCTCTGTGGGAAGCAGCTGGGTTCAAGCCTGAATCTGGACATGATTTTATCCAACCTTTGGCCTGCCGCAGGGAGAGTCTCTTCCTCAGATGAAGGTGCTGTCCAGGGAAACCACGGCTGTGGTGGAGCAGGTGCCTTGGGCTCTGCCCTGTAGATGGCAGAGAGACTGTGGTGGATGTGTTTTCAGGTTGCTCCCCTCCCTCAGAGCTTCAGAGGAAGACAGAAGCTTGAACCTGGTAGAGGTAGGAGGAGCAATTATTGGAAGTACAGTTAATCTTTCTTTAATTAGCAGACATGCTAAATTAAAAGGCCCAGGAGTGATCTCACAGATGTTGGCTTACTGAGAGATAATAATTGGTGTGAGAATCAAATGTTTTGCTAAGCTCTGGATCTGCATTTGATAGCATTGTTATGCTTTTACGTACGTTAGTTTAAACTGGGAGAAACTTGACCCAAATAGAGAGCTCAAGCTTCGTGTTCTGTCTTCTTCAGGACTCATTGGATAGGCTTACTTGAACATTAATGATGAAGTGTTCATAACAAGAAGAAGTATCGTGATGATCTATTGTCTGTATGCTTGGAGAAAATAGCAACTAGCTTTAGAAACCTCTGGAGAAGAAATCTCTCTCATGGCAACTGTGGGCTTAAACTTTTGACAGCAGCATTTCTGTGTAAATTTCCAGCAGGATAAATCCAGGCTGTGAGAGGCAGGATGTTGTTTGCACATAGCAGACATCCCCTTGCTTTGCGCATCAGACAGCAGAGATGCCCCAGCTCCGCTCAGCAGCAGTCAGGAAAATCTGCCATCTCCTTCTAAAAGTACATCAAGAAGTTTTTCTCATTTTATTCTGGGGTGGTTTAGAAAATTCCTCTGCTGCTTTGAAGGTGGGGACTGGCTGTTAAACCCAGGCTTTGTCAGTCCTGCAGGACAAGTCACTGTTGCAGTCCTTTTCCGCACCCCTTGCTGCAGGACCGTGGGGTAGTTCTGAGTTTATCAGAATGTGGTGTGGGGCATCACCCTTCATGAGCACACAGCAAAAGGCAAGCACTGGATCCTGGCTGGGGACTTGCCTTTTATATATAAAATTGAAGCCACCAATTTTTTGGGGTGTTTCATAGGACTGTACTTTCCACACAGTTAGTAGGGAACATCCACTCTTGCTTTATGAGATGTCAGTGTTGGTGAGGCTGTGCCTTAATCAGAAAAAAGTCCTCTTTCATGCACAGAAGAGTTTCTGTAGCTATCCTTAGGGAAAATAGGAGAAGCACTTCCATTTCTGTTGAGGGAGAGAAGCACAAAGGTGGAAAGGATGATGGTGTTCATGTTTGAAGATCATTCAGTGTGCTGGATGTGTCTTCAGCCTGGGTGTTCAGCAGAAGTAGAACTTGTGGCATGTGAGAAGGAGGCTTGTGGATTTTTACGGGCCTTTGAATTTTGACTTGAAAGTGCTTTCTATTACAGTCTGAATCTGAGCAATGGCCTCAGAACGAAGATAATAACGGAAATTTTATTGGTGGTAGACATAGATACAAAGAAATAAGGACAGTTCTTTCGAAATCAGCTTTTTAGTATAGTAACACATTCAACCCCGTCCTTTTCTGACTTAAACCAGTTTTATACTAATGTTTACATCAACAGTGATGGAATTATTCCCAGTTTACTTTGGTAAGTGAGAGGAAAATCAATTGCAGTGTATCGACCTTGAAATGCACTAATTATTTGCTGTCTTGAGCTGGGTGTAGTGAAGAGCTGCTCTCCGTGTCCCACAGAACTTGTTTCTTTACCCCTCCTTCTTGCAGCAGCCATGGAGAGCTGTGGTTTCACTGCTAAACCAAAGTTTTCCTGACCCTTCAGATGAAAGATCTTGACCCAGGGCTTTTATTTTGGCAGTTGGCATTGTGACAAAGGGCAGTTGCTGTTTTCACAGGCATTGATATGGCCAGGTCCCACATCCCAGGGAAAAGAAAAGTCTGGGAGATGCTGTTTGCATCTTGCATTTGCCATGCAGCCCCCAAGAGGCGAGTCCCGGCAGAGCCTAGAGCCATGGCAGGAGATTGGTGAGTGGGGCCTGACTGGTCCCAAAGCTTCCACAAAGTGGAACTGGGAAACTATGAGGTTCCCCAGAGCCTCATCCCAACCTCAGAAACAATCAGCCAGTTGTTCAGCTCTGGCCAGCACGTGCACATCCCTTGCCTTCCCCAACCCCATCTTTCTAGTTTTTCCCAGGGAGAGTGTCTGACATCTTAGGTTTTATTTATTTCGGAGTTGCTTTTAATCTCACACAAGTGTGACGTGAAACCTGAAGTTGTATCCAATATTACATAAATAGTTAATCCTTCTCTCTCATGCCTGTTTTTGTGTGTGGTGTATCTTCATGTCACAGAAGGGGGTTTTTTCTCTGCATATTTAGGGTCTCATGGTCTGGCTCAGACACAGGATTAGATACAAGTAAAAAGAGATCAAAACATCAATGCAGTAAAGCACTTGCATTTAATCCTGTGCCTCCCCTTGACAATAACAACAATTCTTGCGTTGTGACTATTATCAGTGTTTACTATCTGAAATGTAAGTGCATACTTCTGTGCTTGGCTGACTCAGTGCCCAATTCTTTATGTATGTAGCAGAAGGGAAGAGGACTGCTGGCTGAAGAGCAAATATTGCAGATGCTCTCTTATCTCATCTGTGTGCTCACACAGCTATACATCTGCACAGTCAGGTGGCTCTGACAGCAGCACAGGACCCTGCTGAGGGTCAGGATCCTTCGGGGATGCTCTGCTGGCTGGTGGAACCAAGGTGGTTGCTTGCTGAACTGGTTTGCATTTGCTTTTGTATTGGCCCGTGCTGTGGTGACAGATCTAAGGTGCCTCGTAAAACTATTCCAGCGAATAAATGGCAGCTTCTTTTAAAGAACCTTCAAGAAGGACTGTTACCGGTAACAGTACAGCCTCTAGAACAAGAGCCGCATTCACCTTGTGTTTACAGCAAAGGCTGCTTGGCCATCTGCAAAGTGTCTTCCCTTTTCATCTCAAACACAAGGAGGTCCTTTTTGTGTGTCAGTTGAGAAAGAAAACCACAGAAGTTTCGTCTTCTTTCAATGTACTCTGCACAAAACACACTCTCAGGAAATGCTTGTTCCTGCCTGAGAGAGTGCTGGAAGCTCTGCAGTTTGTAATACAAAACACATGAGGCTAGATCATTTTGCAAGCTGTCTTCATGCAACCCTCAGTAGTCCTAAAATGAGGCTAAATAGTGCCAAGTAGCTGACAATAGTAATTTAAAGAAGACATGCCAATAAGCAAGTTGTTCATCAAAACTCATTAAGCTCATTAAATATTGCTAGTCCTGCTACTTTTAGATATGACAGCTTGCAACTTCTGGCTACTTATGTAATTCGTACAGCCTTGTTGTAAGCATTTAAAACATTTGTTACCTACATTTGTGTTTACAGCTTTTTCTTTGCATTTCCGTGGGAGGACAGTGCAGACTTCGAAGAAAAGAATTAGGTGGTGAATCAATCGATTTTCTCTAGTGGTCAGAAACCATTTATCTGACTTTTGACTAGAGCTCTGACTGTCCATCAGTTTTATTTTTAAGTCTTTCAGCATTTCTCATTCAGTGAGAAGTCTTGTATTAAGTAATATAAACCAGACGTCTCCTTTTGCAGTCAGCCATGGAATCGGATTGATTGTTTGTATAAGTTTTGTGCAAATGTCAACATTACACTTTGCTTGTCCATGACTGATAATGATTGATGTGTTTTGGCACTCTGTATTTGTTCATAATTCATGAGCTCGCCTTTCTGCCTGGGTTCATAAGTGGCCAGAGTTTAGAGTTGTGTAAATCAAGGTGGCACTTGAGCAGTCCTGATCCCTGTTGACCTGAGACTCCTTTTGATAAGGACAAGTTAAGATTGTCTCATCTCATTTACAGATGTGGCATTTGCATTGCTGTGGGGCAGGAAAAGGTGCTTGTGGTGGAGATGTGGTTTGTGATTGCTCATCTCCTTGGGTTTGAATTTGTACCCAGCTCAAGTGGCAAAGCAGTTAAGCTGGGGTTGAGTGTGGATGCAAACAGGCAGCATTGTGTCAGCCTCTGCTTTCCAACAGATCTGCAGCATGTTTGATACACAGGGAGGTTCAGCAGTGAAAGAAAGAAATGTTTTTTGCGTGACACAGTCTATTTCTGCCCTCATTTTCATTGCTGATGAAAATGCTGATGGTAAGCTCTGATTTTTGCAGAGTTTTCTTGCTTTTAACCCAGCTAGTGACCTTCAGAGTGCCCTAATCCACACAGTATGGTCTCTGGACAATATTCTGGCCAAATTACTCATCACAGCAGTACAGTCCCCAAAAGGCTTTAAATGATGCATTAAGCAATGCAGTAGCATCTGCCACATGTGGTTCATCCTCTTGGGGATATTTGTGTACGGACAGCTCTGTGTTTTCCTTTGTGCTTTGGAGGAAGGGGGATGAGTGTGTGCTTGTGAGTGAGAGAGAAGTGCCTGTCACCTGTGTGCACATGGCTGGTCATAAAGAGGTGCATCAGGTGTCAGAGCTGCAGCGTTGACCTGGCAAAGACTTCAAACTCACGTGGTGCAAACAGTAATGGGGCGTTCAAGGAGGCACCTTAAGCGTCTCCCTGGATGACAGCCTGATTACTCAGCACCTATTGGGTCTGAGCCCCAGGAGCACAGGTGAGGAGGTTATGGGTGCTGAAAGCGGTAAAGAAGTTTCTTGTGCAGCATCTGGCAAGCAGTATACGTGACAAAGAGTCAGTAGACATTTGGAGCAAGGGCTCCATTCTGTAGAAGTGTAATGCGGTGGGCAGCCCTTCAGGAGCCTGTGGGGCTCCTCACTGGATAGGACCAGAGCAAGAGGAATCATCTGCAGTGGAGGGGGAGCACAGCCCCACTTGCCTGTGCATCTGGCCATGCAGCATGAGTCCCACATTTGGTGTGTGACAGAGTTGGGAAGAAAAAAACTGCTGAAACCATCCCAGCTTTTGCTCTGGTGACATGTAGTAATGTTGATGTGACAGTGACAGCATGCATTGCCCTCCTGGTTCACTTCAGGGTGACCTCTCTGTGACATTGTGAAGGCCGCGCTGCCATTGTATGACCACGTGAAGGGCTGCACAATGCCCGGGGAGATAGGAGCGCTTGTGCCAGTGTAACAACTACACCTCTGTGTAGACAACTTGCTATAAATATTTAGTCTTGTCTGCAAGCATCTCTTGAAGCACTGTTATCTTACTCAGCAAGGAGGTTAATAGCACTGAGGATGCTTGGCCTGGAAGAAGAGGAAGGTGAAATCTTCTGTACATCAGTAAATTCATGACAAAATTATTGCAGAATTTAAATATAACTTTAGTGACAGAGAGATATTTGTGAGGACTAACATTTGCCTTAGCAAATTCACACTTGGAGCACAGGTGGGTTTTACTTGAACCGTACGTGTTTGGGATGCTGGGGTTTTGACCCATAACTGGGGTGTCGCAGAATGGTTTGGATTGGAAGGGACCTTAAAGATCATCTAGTTCTGACACACCTGCCATAGGCAGGGACACCTTCCACTTGGACCAGCTTGCTCCCATCCAACTTGGCCTTGAGCACATTCAGGGATGAGGCATCCACGTTTCCTCTGGGCAACCTGTTCCAGTGTCTCACCAATAACACTGAAAATAACCTGTATACCAACTAGCCCTTGGGGGTAGTGTGACTATCACTGATTTTATTATATTATCCTGAAGGTTCTGCTGCTGCTGGTTGCATTACAGTAGGGACATTTTTTGCATTCAGAAAGAGTGTCTCCTTTCCTTGCAAGCCCAGTGTCTTGTGGGCAGACGTGGGATGGGAGAAGATGGGAAGGCTGGACATTCTCACAGCTGCTTTGTCTCAGGCCCCTTGAGGAGTTGGTAGAAGTGGACCCAGTCTTTCCCATTTCAGGCTAATGCCTGAATACTGAGGTGACATTTGTTAATGACAAAGCTCAGGGAAAAGCATGATATCTCTTAACACTGACAGATGCATTGTAGTAGTTGTTGCGATCCAGGGCTTGGTATTTCCTTTAGTATAAAGAACCTGAGTCAATTCCTTGCTGAGATTAACACCTCTGACTCAAACTTGGACAGTAGAAAAAAATACGGATTGCCAATTATTTTTGCGAAGATTAACATCTCTGAATCAACTTGGTGTACAGCAGGAAAAAGATACAGATACCCAATTATTCTAAAATGGAGACAATATTTCAAATCCTATTTGGATTTGGAACAGCATCCAAATAATCAACAGGATGTTTCTGTGTCTCTGCAACCCTCCTGAAGGGCAAGGAACAGCAAAACAACCCCATGTCAAGGTTCAAGGTAGTACAAACCTCTGCAACTGTGGGTTTGACTGGCAGAATCCTGAGTTCAGCCCCAGCTGCAGTAGCTGCAGTCCCAGCAGCAGTGGCTATTGAGAAAGGCCTGTAAGGTGCTGTGATGCAGAAATGTCTAACAGGGAGGGGACAAAAAAGAGCTGTATTTCTTGGGTTTTTTTAGCCAAGGGAGATGGAAAGACTTTTACAAGGTTATGACATGCTCCCCAGTATTCGAGTTTCAGAAAATCATTAACCTCTTGGAAGAAAACTCAAGGTAGCTCCATGAAGAGCTGGAAGAGAAAAGATTAAAGAAAAAAATTAACTCCATCTAGAAGTGCAATTTTTTCTGCCAGGGCCATCAGGATGAACTGTCTCCCTCCTTTATCTTGATGAGGTGGCTTTTTTGAGTGCAGGTGGCATAACTGCTGAACTGCCTTCTCAGTATGTGTTCCTTTGTATTACTATAATCTTGAAAAAGTGAAGAAGATAAAGCAAAACATGCTGGCAAACGCAGACACAGTTAGTGCAGTACCGTGGAATTTCTATCAACAAGCTGAGTGATTCTGAGGTTACGCTGTAGTCTGTTGTGGAGATATTTAAAACCCTGTCGGTGGCAATGCTGGGAGAAATAAAGGATTTAGAAAATAGAATATAGCTTCATTTGGCAAAGAGTAGGTGTGAGCCATATGGAGTCCAGATGTTCTCGATGCCTTCTGAAAAAGTAACAAATCCAGAGTCGCTGAAGGAGGAATTTCAGACTAAACAAATGAGGAAAATATGTGGCCGAACACAACAGAGCTTTTGAACTCAGCAGTCTTTCCTGCCTTTCTCACCTCTTTGCCATTGCCCAGTTTCAGTGCCTTCTCCGGGAATTTTTTAATATAATGTAGAGAAAAGCACATCTTGATAGGCGGAATAGCATCTCAACATCTGTCTGCAGTCTGAAGTTGCCAAACAAAGCATGATGCTCCATTTCGATGGATAACAAAGAGAAAAATGTTTAAAGAGGCAGAAATAAGGAGAAAATGTAAAAGATTTTAAAAATTCTCTAATTTTCAAACTCCTTTCCTTCAGTATAGACCTCAGTATTTTGTCTTTATATCCTAGTGCTGAATGGTAACTTTTTGTCGTTAATACATGGTTTGCATTTGCAGCACATCACCTCATTTGCATTTTACTTGTCAAGCAACTTGAATACAAAGAGGTAGAGGCCCCAGCTCTGCAAACATCTATATGTATGAATAACAGTTCAATTAAGCAAAGATATTCATATGCATGTGTTTTCAGGGTGGAAGACTCTGTGCTCCTTGTGAGCTTAATTTTGGAAGTTTAGGGTTTATTCAAGTTGAAAATAGAGTCCATGTCTCTTGATAGGCAGAATACTCTGAAAGCCATTCTTTGTTAATGAGTGAACCTGCCTTGTGTTCACATGGAAAACAGGTTTCCTGATAATTCAAGGTACTTTTTTGTACATGAAGAAGAAAGAAAGGATGATGGAAATATGTGTGGCAGGTAGTGTTTAGGAATTCAGGACCATATTCCTTAAAAGCCTGTGCCACAATTTCTTAGTCTTGCATCAGCTGCATTTTTCTGCTAAAATTACCAGATCCTGAAACTTTGTGTTACCTCCAGCTGAGATACCTGTGCCAGTAGAAGCCCCATGCCTAACTGCAGACATAAAGGTAAATTATGTCTGTTGTTAGATTAATTATTTTGGTTTGGATGTACAAGAGGAAAAAAGAGAGGTTGAAACGTAAAATTGTTCTCTAGTTGATTGAAATTTTGTAAGTGTTAGGAAAAGCCCATTTCTGTAAACGTGTGCTAGGAAGATGCCCCCGTTGCATACCTGCTCTAGGAGTGTGTCAGGTGTGGGATTGTGCTTTGTAGTATATCTTGCCTTTTCTTGTTCTCCTTCTGAGGGATGAGTAAACCTAATCTGCTGGAAAACTAGTGATGCCTACTGAGTAGACTCCTTGTAAAAGTAGTAGCCCCAGGTTTGAAGCCAGCAGCCTCCACCTGCCCTAAGCTTGTATGTACCACAGACTAAGTATAACTGCAGTATCTTCTTGTCAGGTTCTCCTTGTCCAAATTAAGCTAGGAAAATGGTTTTCTTGAGGCATACTCCCAGCATTTACTCTCATTAAGACTTCCTGCTAATGTGAGCGCTCAGCTGTATTTTGCCTTTTCAGATTACAAAACTAATGGGTGAAGGCTGCAGCTAATGAATGGCCTCCTCAGTATTCTGTGGGCTGAGAAAAACACCACTCAACTTGGAGGATTTGGCCTGACTTGCAACATTTCGTGCTTCTGGACAGCTCATGAAGCATAGGTACCATGGACCAGCTGTTCCTCTGGGTCGTGCCAGGTCCAGTCAGGAGAAAATTACCTTGGACCCCTGAATGCAGGTGGTCATAGCCAACATGGTGGCTACCTACCTGAGAGGTTCAAGCCATGGGCAGAAGACCCTTCCCTGTGCCAGCTGCCCTGGTACTTTCACAGCACCTTCCCAAAAATGCCAGCCTCCTGCAGAACTGTCAATGGCCCGGCTGCCCTGCCTGCTCCCCAGCCCATGATGGTTCCACAGCCTGGCTGTTTGCATGGATGGGAGACTGTCTCCATCCCCGACCAGGAGCCACCATGAGCAGATGGAGAAATGCTGATTGGATTACTGAAGACAGGTCTGGAGCCAGAAGAGGACATGGTCTCAGAGGAAGGGAGGGATGGAGAACACCTGGGATATTTGCTCTTGCGCACCACTGAGGTGCAAAAAGACCATTGATGTGGGTAGTTCTCTCCAAGTCTGAGCCACTCATGGTTCCTTTTCTTCTCTCTGAATGAAATAGAAAACAGCAAAACAAAGTAGGGTGGCATAAGACATGAGGGTCAAAGTACATGTTCTAGAAAACAAAAAGGTTTGAAAGGGGTGTTTTCTAAGGTTTAGAACATCTTAGTTTTACATGTATGCATGCTGCTTTATTAAGATGCTTTGAATCTTAGGCCGGAGTTTTCAAGTTGTGCTTCCTTGTCTGCCTAAGCAAGGTGTTGTTTTGTTCTTGCTTTCAAAGTTGTTGGTGTCAGGTTTGGGGTTTTTTTGATGTCCTGAAGCACGTGTGCCAGCATTGTGGCAGCATCCAGCTGCTGTTTAACTGGGAAACTGTGAACTCCAGGATCTCCTCTTTATTTCAGAACTTACATCAACAGTTTGTCTGACATTTGAGGCTGTTTGTTTACTATGTGCATGCTCTAAATACATCCATAAAGGTCTATTGTGGTGTAAGCAGTCTTGAAACCTCCTTTTGGTCTGGAAGCATTTACCTTTTGAAAGTTATCAAGCCCTAAATGTTCAATTGGTCTGTTGTCAGTATCAGCCGAGAGTTCTGGAGCTTGGAACTACACACAGAAATATGTGGAAGGGCACTTCAATGTTTGTTGCCTTTGGAACAACAAGTAGGGTCCTGTTTTCTGTGTTAGTGGCGTTCAGGGAGAGAAATGCCATTAGGACATTTTGTTTCCTTGTCTTGCACCTTCTCAGATTTTCTTGATTTATTCAGTAGCTGTTTTAGCAAAGTCAAGTTCTTCATGCAAGTGATCATGTGGGAAGGTTGGAGAGGATCATTAAATGACTGAAGAATTGCCATTGAGAAGACAAATGTCAGTCTAGGTTCAGTCACTCCGGCTTTTGACCTCAGATAAACATGAGATTTAGCATGTATGGACACACAGTGGTTCTTCAAGTGTTAAAAAAAAATGATGGCTACACTGCTGTAATGCTCATCATCCTGTTCTGTTAGTGAACTTGACCCTTGAAACACGTGCTCTCTGTGCTATGTAAAAGTCCTCTTAAATAACTTAGTAATACAAACATCTTAACCTGAAATTAGAAGGAATCAGCAAGCTCCTCCAGAGGATTTTAGCAGTAGAGCTGTAAGAGATGATTCAAGGAACTGAATTCATAGTCACCAAGAAGTGCTAATGATGCTGATAGTGAAAGACAGTGTTTTCCCTTGGCGATTTAATGATGGAGAGAACAAACTGAAGGCTCCCAACCTCTTGGTGTCAGGGTCCTTAGAGACGGCAGACAAATCTTTGCTCAGTGCAGCAAAGAAAAAGCTCTTGGACATCAGCAGTCCCTGAATTCTCTGGGGTTTTGTGCTGCCTGTTAGAGCAGAGAACCTGCACAGTGATCCAGATGGGCTGTTTAATGAGATGGTTCTCTAATGAGGAGATATCGTTTTAAAGCTGAGCAAATAAAATGGGAGATGTAGTTTCAGATGCTTCCTTTTTTGGGTTTTACTGTGTGTTTGACTGTCCTACAGTCGAACGGGAAAAAAAAAATAAGGTGAACAAAAACTCTGGCGTGACAAAGCAGTATTTCACAAAAGCAAATTTGTCCTGTGTTTCCAGATTGCCTGGAATATTACCTGTTACAGATGGAAAATCTGTTTTTGTTTTTTATTTTTTGTCCCAGGAGAAGGTATCAATGTAGCTGTCCAGCCAGAGAAAAGGTGGCTAAGTGTGCATTGCAAACACACCCATGTGAAGCCATCTATCTCGGTGACAGGAGGACAAAGGAACACAGCGGGTGTTTTGGTTACTTCTTCTTTCTTTGTTATTGTTTTTCACTAGAATGAGGGACTAATCACTGTAATCTCCTGTTATTTCTGCTTTTCTTCCAACTTTACAGTAGTTTTTGCAGGTCTCTCTCAGTTTTGTGGAAAAGCCCCAAAAACAACAAAACCAAAACATGGTAGTGGAATAAAATCATGTGTGCAGGTTGCAAGCACAAGAGAACAAAATGATGAGTGCAGTAGTAAATTTAATCTGGCAGTTCTTAATTTTGAAATACATGACTTTGAGACTTTAGTTTTCCTTTGGTGTGGTTTGAGCATACAGTAACTAACTTGTTTCTATGTTATGGTTTCTGATTGAGCTGTGTGTGGAATTTCCTGTAACTTTTGTGAATTATCAACCCAGAAGTATTGATTTGTTTATTTTGTTACCTATATGTTGATGAGTAAAATCATTTTCCTGCATGTGTGTGGCTTTTTTCTTAGGATTGATTTGTATTTAGTGCATATCTTAAAAGATATGCAATTTTTGTCAGGCATGTAATATTGGGCTGTGAAGTTTAATTTTAGTCCAGGTCATGCTCACACTGGTCACTTAAACACTAGTGGATTGTTAGTAGATGCAGTATATTATAAGGTATAGACTTCTTTTGCTGTTTAGGGGGATGTACATCGCTTTAAAAGATCGATCTTTTTTTTAAATAAGCCTTTATATTTTACAACCTTACAATGAAGACAGATAGTATGTGCGTGCAAAGTATTTATAGAAACATAAAAATTTTAAGAACAGAAAAGAAGGAATCCCTTCACATCACATCTCATTTTTAGTTGATAAGTGCCTCATCTCTTCTGCAGCTCTATAAAAACTTTCTCTTTGAGTGAAGATCAGTTATGTAGGGGGACAGATTTATTGCCATTTCCCCACATACTTGATTGTGGGCAGTTTTTTATGAGTATTGTTTCCACAGGTTGTATTTTCACACGTGTGATGGCGCAGTGGCTGCCTATGGTTGCTGGGGGCAGGCGTAGGGCAGGCTGGATCTGTGCTGGTGTTGCCAAGTCCTGCTGGTGTGGCTGTCAGCTGGCAAAGCCTGATCGGCATCAAACCCCAATGGGAGATTCCATTACATGAGCAAAAATGCAGCATTTTGGTATTTCTGTATTGCTGCGGCCAGGATCTAATGATGCAGCTTTTTGTCTGCTTGTGTAGCTGAAGATGAGAAGGAACTACTTCAAAAAGCCACCTGTGCTTGCAGAACTTCCAGTGTAATTTCCACTTTTTCCAGGTTCCCCCCTCCTCCTTCTGCTTAATCCCGACTGCACTTGCCAAATGCTTCCACCCTGTTTTCTGGGTGACTCTACAGATAAGAGACAGCCTTTGGGGTAAATCCTTGTACCTCTTTATCAATACATTTTATGCTATACCCAAGTTTTTCTGATACGTTTGCTTCTAACAGCATTGATCTGTCTGTACCATTCACGGATTTACAGCTTTCTTGTCTGTATATCAAGGCAGGAATAACATTTTGAATTGAAGGCTTGTAGTCTTCAAGAGCTTGAGGCATAGATAATTTTTTTTTAATTAGTGAATCCCATTTAAGATGCTAAGCAGAAATGCCCTCTTCTCAGTTGGTGAAATTATCCCAGTTGACTGTGAATCACACACAATTACTGTATAAACTGGATCACTTGTAAGGTGGAAGTTGTGTTCTAATTACACTTCTCCCTCTGCAGCAGCCTGCTAACTTCACCATCCTCCAGTGCTGGACCCAACTGTTGACCTTTATCAGTATTGCATGTTGTGTAGGGTACAGTTGGTGGACTTGGGGACAGCTACAATGGCCAGATTTTAAAGAGGACTGTTGTTAAACCTTATAGTGTTACATTTAAGTTTGCTTTCCTAATACAGTCAGTTGCAGTGCCCAATGATAGAAGTATGTGATTTCTTGCTGATCTGACACCAGCCTTTGTGTTGAACCCTGTACTTAAATCTCTTAAGTTTTCAAGCTGCAGCTTGGTATAAAGGCTTGATGATGTAATTATTTTTGTTGGCAAGCCTAACACTTCAAGATGTTCCAGAGTGAATAGTGATGGAGTCTGTCAAGTGCTTTCTTGAAATCTCTGAAGTTTATGATGAGTGAATTTTGCCATTCGGTGCTTTCCTCAATGATTAGCCTTACAGTGCAAATCTGGTCAACATATGAGCTTTCAGGTCAAACTGTTCACTCCCTTCCTCTTTCAGATTTTCATGGATATTTTTGTTTTGTGTTTTTTGTTAAAATCAATTCTTTGAGTTCACTAGATAAAAGTTTACGGAACTTGCGGCAAAGTTTACATAAAATGACAGAGAAAAGCATTTTTGCAAAAATTACCAGCAAACTACTTTAAATCTTGCCAGCTTTTTGTGAGTACCCATCACTGAGGCTGGGTATGGCTGCCAAATGTTGTTTCCAGCAAAGACTGATAAACCCCAGATGAATTTTAGGTTAAATTACTTGTAAATTTAACTTTTGCATGTGTTTTCAGCTGAGGTGGTTAAACAAAGGCTTTGCAGAGATGTGTTCTACCTCTTGCTTGGATGGGTTGCACACCTTATGGATGGCTCTCTTGGCATCCGCTGCTTCCCATTGGGATTTTGTAAGTAAGTGATTAGCTGGCTGCTGATGAGATCTAGTTATACCCAAAAAAGAAAGAGGGGACCAGATTTTCCCGAGTGTTTTGCTCAGCAGTCATCTCAGTGACTCTGTTGCTGTTACTTCTCATTTTTCACAGTAGTGATGGAGAACTTGAACTGGTATATTATTTTTATGGTAGGATTTTAAAAAGCCAAAAAGCAGGTGAGTTGACAAATAAAAACATCCCACCATCACTAATCTTTATTGTGCTGATGATAAAATCAGTATTTGTTTTGCCTTGTCTGAAAGCTGTTTCTTGTGGGTTTCATCTGGTTTAGAATATTCTGCTGAATCCATGGTCGTGTTAAAGTCATTTATCACTGTCTCTTGCTGTTTTTATTAAACTTCTCTTAAGAACAAAAGGGTGATGCATTTACGTTTTTTGGAAGAGCTGAAAGCAAGGAAATGCTGTGACATCCAAGCCAAAAGTTTCAAATTGTATTATATTTAAAATCACCATGGTTTATGCAATTATTAATTTCTATTAAGTCCTTTATGGCATGTTTGCATGCAAAGCATGACATATATAGGGGTTCTGCAAAGCACTGGGGCTCTCCAGTCCCACCAAGTAGCTCCAGCAGTGAGGGGTGGTGGGACCCTGCTCCAGCACTTGGCCCCCAGCTTCTGCCTCTGTCCCCAAACCTGCAGGAGTCTCTTCTGTTTTTACACCGCTAAAGCTCAAAGTGTTGGAGTGATTTAAGAAATAATGATAAGATCATGAAACAACTTGCAAGAAATGATCTCTTGTTTTGGGACTTTTGCATGAATTATATGTGTATTACTCCATATTTTTATAAACTTTGACAATACAGATTCTGTAGCAATGAATTATTTTCAGTCCTCTCTTTCCTTAGAAGGCAGCACAAGCTTTTCTTTGGCATTCTTCTTTATCTTTCCCTCCCCCACTCCCCAAAAAGATGAAAGAAAAGCAGAAAGCTTTGATAGATTTACAGGCAATAGCCTGTAAATCTATGAAAGGTGCTACTAAAAGTCTCAGACTGAATGGCGGAGATACCAGTGAGGATCCAGTTAAGAACCACGTCTGATGTGGTCAGTAAAGTTCTCTGCCTGTTTGATGGTTTTCCTAAAGCTCCAGCTCTCAGTATTCCTGGAATTTCTTGAGAACTTTTGCTCTGACATGCAGGAGAATGTAATTTCTGTTTTTCTTGTTTGAAGAGCTAAGTTTGACAACATGACTAAAGCGAAGCGTGCACTGAAAGCTGTGGAAATAAAGCAGCAAATGAAAGAGCTCCAGTTTAACTCATAAAAAAAATACTTATTTTTAGGCTAATTTTGGGGCTTTTTGACATTTGGTTTTCTCAGTAATGAAATGTTTTAAAGTATCTTTGAGACTGTTAAAACAGTTCAACTAAGCTACTTCATAACATTTCACTGCCCTTGAATATTTGCTCTGTATGATTTGAAATGCCTGTACTTTGGTTTTGGGGGTTTTCTCCCTTTCCGTTCACTCTCCTGGTTAGGCTGTACAGTTTGGTGAGGTCGTTTATGAATATAAAGTGTGCTTTCATCCTTGCATTTTTCTTACGATTTTTTTTCTTTTTACAAGGTGCAGTTTTAAGAATTGAAATATTAAACATCTGGATTTATTAAAGTCACAGTACTGGGTGAGGGGAGCATTTTATTTTAAGAGCACTTCATTTTCACCTCTGGATAGCCAAGTAATCTTTGAAATGCCCCTGAGGAGCAGAGCCTGTGCTCTTCCACTACCGAGGCCAAGTCATCTGCCCATGTTTAAATGAGCCGCCACGAAGCTCCCATTTTCCATTTTCAGTGTTTCTTTTGAGAATTGGTTTGTTGATAAAACCTACTGAGGGAGCTGCTTATGTGGCATAGTGCTTCCCAAGGTGGTAAGTGTCACTAGAACAAGCTTCTGTGGCATTACTAGTTTTCCACAGGGATAAACAGGAGTGTGCATTGGTATTTTTGGAGGCCAGGCAGGGTTGGGCTCGTGGATTAAGACCTCTGAGCTGTGGTTTTGTTGCAGGTACTGATACCTCTGCTCCTATTCAAGGCAGCAGATTTGAAGTAGTACACTTTAATTGTGCAATCTGAGAGGTCTAACAGTTCTCGCTGGAGTCATGGAGGCCTGAGGAAAATGAATGCTCTAATATTAGTTAATTGCTTTGAAGATATATATTGAAAATAAGAGTTCTAAGTATCTTGGTAAATATTGTTTCCTTTATTACAGCAATGTATCTCATTTTATGGGAGTCATTTGCAGTAGCACTCAAGTTTGTGGTGCTAAAGCAAACCCATCGATGTGCGTTACAAACTTGAGGGCCGCTTTGTGCTGGTGGCTCCCCTAAGCCAGAGGATGCTCACCCACACGTGCAGCTGCATGAGCTGAAAACCGAGCCCATTTCCGTGCCTGCCTGCAGCCACAGCCCGCAAACCACACGGCGCCCCGTGGATGTCACGTACATCCCTGAGGGGACAGGTTGTTCTCACAGGCTGGGGTGGCTGCAGAGCCCTCCTGCAGCCATGAGGAGCCAGCCCAGCTCAGGGCAGTGCTGGTTTCCCTTCCCTTGGGCTGGCAGTGGTGGACCTGTGTCATCAACCTCCCTGCTGTTCCCTGGCCACCCTCACAGATTCCTGGCTGTAGGCTGGAGATTTGGTCAGCGGCCAAAAATAACTAACGGAGGGAATCGAATAAAGAGCGGGTGTTGGCACAGGCACAGCCGCACCGCGGGGGAGCTGTTGCTGGAATGAGATTTCCACAGGCAGCCAGCTCACCGGTGTTTGTCACCAGCTGAGTTCCAGCACTGCAGGCAGCCTGCAGGCCTGTGGAAGTCACCTTCCACGTCCAAAACTCTGGGGTCTGCCCATCTTAGTGGCAGCTTTTCCAGCGGGTCCTGTGTGAATCTGCATTCAATATCAAAACAGAGTATTAGCCAAACAATTTAGTTGTTACTAGTCAGGTATCTTTGCACCTGGATTACAAGGTGGGACACCATGGGGCTCTTAGTTCAGGGAGAAATGTGGTGGCTTAGGTGCTTGCAGGGGTTTGTGGCTGAGATGATGGCTGCACAAGTTGGGGCTTGGCAAGGCCTGAAGGCTTCATGATCAGTAGATGGACTGCCATTATCCAGCTGAAAGCTGACAAAAACATGTTACCACCCAGTCTGGATTCATAGAATCACAGAATGGTTTCGACTGGAAGGGACCTTTAAAGGCTATCTATTCATACCACCTGCAATGAGCAGAGACATCTCCAACTCAATCAGAATCCTTTGAGCCCCATCCAGTCTGACCCTGAATGTTTCCAAGAATGGGACATTCACCATCTCTCTGGGAAACCTGTGCCAGTGTTTTCACTCTCTCATTATAAACAAATTTTGTCCTTGTATCTAACCTAAATCAACTCTCCACGTGTCACCAGAGCCTTCTCTTCTGCAGGTTGTACCACACCAACTCTCTGTCTGTTTTCTTAGGAGAAGTGCTGCAGCCCTCTTATCATCTGTGACCTCCTCTGGACCTGTTTCTACAGGTCCATGTCTTGCGTGTGTTGAGGACCCCAGAGCTGGATGCAATACATCTCTGTTAATATATTTCTGGTCTTTGGATAAGACTGTTGTCCTTAATGTTGCCTTCATCCAAGGAACATCTGCATGTTGTGGCTGTCCCCAGGATGCATAATCTATCTCAGTGTTAGTATTACATATTTTGAATCTCTCTCCTTGCTTGCTTCAGAGTGGTTTCTTGGTCAATCTGCTTTTAAAGTACCTAAGTTAAGGCGTGCTGCACAGTTAAAATGAAGTGCAATCTGGTGTTTGCTTCAACAGAACTGTCCTTATATGTTGCTGCCACACACCCCAGTAAGTTATTGTTAACTCAGTTGCTGTTAAAGGTAAGAGAATGGTAGATCACATGAATGTTATCGCACACTCAGCTGTCCGTTCATTCCCCAAAAACATACAGAGTGGTTTAGTGTAAGGATTATTTCCCATCATTTATGGTTTTATTGTTTTCCTTCTCTACTGCTGCTTGCATTAATCTTGTATGTCCTATCAGTAAACCACAGTTCACGAGCTCCTTATCTCTCTTTTTTACATCATATTGGTCTGTGCTACCTCTTGAGTTATGTGCCTAAGGACATTTTAATCATACTTTTATGGCACATGAAAGCCATTGCTTCATCCTGCCTATTTCACATGATTCTGAAGTCATCACAAGAATATTTTGCTTGTTTTCTTCTAAGATTTTCAAGCACTGTCTGTAGCAGTCATATTTTACTTCACCCCCTGTCATGATGTGCCAACCCCAGAATGTATTATTCGTTGTATGAACAATTCAGATTGTGAAGATCATGGCTATGGATCCTGAGAAATGAGTTCAGGGCAGTTGGTGTCTGCATCTGCGGTCTTGTTTCCCTATCTCAGAGTGTACTGGGGAAAGCCATGCTGCTGGACTTGCCCTTTCTGAGTCAGATCTCTTCTGAAACATTTTTTAGTTTAAGAACTCTGGTGGTGGAATTTCCAGGTGGCAGCTTTATAATCAATACATAGCCAAACCCAAAGGGCAGTTCCTCAGTTCCTCTTTCCTGCTCTTTCTGAAGAAGAAAAACTTGTCTCAGAATTTCCAGTTGTTCCCATTGTGATCAGGGCAAAGTCAAGGTTACTTTGAGATCCTTAAATGTGAACTGGTAGAATTTTTAATCTTTATGTGGTTCAGTGTAGGGTAAAACCTGTATTCCCAATGTTTGTAATTTGAGCACTAGTTTTGAAGGCTTTCAGCTGGTATATTGTGATTGCTTTTGCCATGATTGTTACACTGATTCCATTAATTCACTTGAGTTGGAGATTTTTTCCTGTCTGTTTGCCATAAAGTTTGTTCTGAATTCGAAATTTCAAGCAGTGGCTGCCTGAGCAGAGTGGGGAGAGAACCCATGGTCACAAGTCAGTACAGGTGGTGTGTTCACACAATTGATGTCAGAAACCAAATAGAAATGTGTCAAATTCCATAGCTAAGATTAGTGGACAAACCACACCACCTGCGTGCTGAAGAGAGATGAAACTGCACAAGGAAAGAGCTTTAGATGTATGAAGTGAAAAAGTTTAACTGCTTTCCTGTGCTGTGGAAATACCAAGAACAATTTCTATGAGGAAAAAGAAAAGATGCTTACCTTTTTTGTCAAAATTCCTCTGGATTAAATGCAGTCTTTCAGTTCTCATACTGAAGGCTTTCCCCACAGCAGTCATGCTCATGGTGACCTGCATATTTTGGAATATTACCAGTAAAGCACCATACCCTTCCACTGGCAGAATTGGGGAGGAGGGGGGTTTCTTCCACATCTACCAGGGTTAGAAGCAACTTTATTGCACAACAAACCATTTTGAGTGTCCACTTAATCCATTGTTAGTCATTTAGAGACATGATTAACATGAAGAATTTGGACAAAAGAAATTTCTCATTATGCAAACCTCGCATCAGAAAAGATGACCCATGTGCAACATATCTTTCACATGTTGCATCTGTGTAACTTATATCTATAATGGTGCATGAGAAAATTATAGTTTCCCATTTAAAATGAACAGTTTAGCTTTGCCTGTGCACAGACTAGTTAGTAAATTTTTGTCTCTGAGCGCATTAAAACTTCATTTAAAAGTCCACAGCAGTAAGAGAAATTGCACTGATTTACTTAATGCGGTATTTTCTCGCTGTTGGTTTGCTGCTCTGGGTGCTATGTTCAGAAGCTGTCTGATGCCTGTGTGGCAGCATCCTTAGCACTGTGCTGTGACTTAGCCCTTGCTCGAAATGCTTTGAGAAGAGTCAGATCCTATTGCCTGTTAACTTTTGAGGTGGAATGGAAGCACATATAAATGGGGCAGGGCATGGTAACTCATTGTTTGCATGTTGTGTGTTGGCTCCAGCAAAGACCCACCAAGAGGGGTGTTTGTGGAGGCCCTCCAAGCATCTCTCTGCACAGCCAAGTCTAACTCCTATTCCAGCTCTTAGCAGCAAGAATTACTTCCCTGGTTATATATTTCTGGGCAAATGAGCTCAAAGTAAGTGACATTTTTTCAACAGTGGGTACTCTCTGGGAAGTAGGGTGAATACAATTGCCTGCTTTAATTTCACATTGTATGTGCATATATATATATATATATATATATGTATCTATATGTATGAACTCTATTTAAAGCTCTTAATGAAGCTCATAGATCATTCTTGGCCTTGTGTAGCAGTTCCTGTGGTTACGGTCAAGGGTACTGTGTTGTCCTCTCATGGCTGGAGACCACAAATCTGCAAATGATTTAAACTGCAGAGTTCTGCCTTTTCACTAGAACAGAATTAAAATAATTAATTACAAATTTATTTTATTTTCAGACTGGAAATTTAGTCTATATTCGTTCCTTTTCCTTCTGACGTGCAGCTGAGGCAATGAAAACTTGCTTGTAGGTCTTGTAGTGTTGTGCATTGCAATTAAATTTCATGGTGTGCTTTTATGCTGCAAAACAATAGCTCTCATTGAATCCATGTCTTTCCCAAATAAAACGAACTTCATAATTCTCTTGTAATTCCCTCTGCTTCATATAGTTGTTAGTATTAATAAGAAATCTAAACCAGGGAGCATTTTGTTGTGTCTATCCATAGGGAACATAATTGGAATAGGTACAACTTTAGTTAGTTCAGGAGCTATAACCACCTGCATGATGCCATGAAAACACATCTGTTTGGAGACTGTACCTCCCTGAAAGAAATGGAGTTTATTGTTACTGGTTTATTATTTTGGGATCTTTCCTGTCTAAGCTTTTGATTTGCATCAATTTTGAAGATTTACATTCAATTTCTGTGTCCTTCATTGCATATAGTGCTGCTTGAGTCAGCCAATCAGTTATGTAATGCTGACCCACTGAAGCCCTGCCTGGAAGTTTCCAAACACCATTTGGTTTCTTTCAGTCTGCTTAAAAGTGAAAAGGCTAGATAAAATCAGCAGATGTGATGTAGCTGGTGACAGCTACAGCTACCTGCTGTATTGTTATTCGTCCCTGATTTCAGTTGCTTCTCATATGGTCCAGCAGTATTTTGCTTTTTCTAGGGCAGTCAGTTCCCTCAAAATGATTTAAAAATACTTCATTTTCCTTTTATTTTTTTTTTTCGTGGTGGGCTTTTTTGTGTGTGGTGTGGTTTTTTGGTTTGTTTTTTTACATTTTCGTTTCAGCAGAGTTGTCTCAGCTGTTTCTAAAACCGAGGCTGTGGGGGCAGAACTGCTCCGTGGTTTGTTCCTCAGCCTGGTTTTGGTGCTTGTGGAGCTGTGCTTGGAGGTGAATCAGCTCCACAGGGCGGCCAAGGCACTGCTGAGGATTTGTCTCAGTCCCTGCAAGAGCACCAGTGGGAAGATGGGAGCCCAAAGGGAATGGCATTCAAAGCAGAGGATGGATAAGATGTGGTCACGTGAAAGTCATGCTGGAAACCACACTGAACCACAGAGATAAAATAGTGAGCGTGTTTATTCATTAACTAATGTCTGTTCAGTGTTCTGGAGAAGGCTCTGACATAGAAATGATCATATTCCTGTACTAGAGGGTTTTTGGTGTTTGTTGGTGTATGTTGATCTGTGAGTTCCTAGATGAAGCAGAGGAAAAGATTAATAATACAAAGGCTTGAATCTTCTGATTATGCATAAATGAAAGCTGCGTTTGACCTTTAACCACTCTGAGAATAAATGTGCAGCCATTTCTCTCGGGGAAAAGTAATAGAGGGCATAATTTTTAAAAAATGTATTAGATATTTTGGGAATAAAACTGTGTATCTTCATGTAAAATCCAGAATGCATGAATGCATATGCTGCATGGATTAAAAAGAACTATTAGATGTCTGTAAAATAAACTTAAGTCTTTTTCAGATAAACCGGTAGCCATGTAATGAGCACATGCACATGAACACAGTTAGTTTGTATCATTGCTGGGTAGGGAAGAGTGTGTCGATCAGCTCTATAAAACCTGAATTATTTGAAATGGGTTCAGCCAGGCAATCTGTAGGGCAGGCAGTCATAAATGTGTGCTAGCAGCATAGTCTAACCTCTCTTCTTGTAATTTTTTTTCATTGTCCGTAATGATTTTGCCATATATATATGTATATAGGTTAACCTTTACTGGTCAGAACTGATTTATTGTTGTGGGTGTCTATATATCAAAGGTCTGAATGGTAAAATACGTGCTATTAACAGGCAATTTCTATTTAGTAAGCCAAGTGGAATTTTGGAAGAATGTAAAGGTTACTTTTAGAAAGAACTGTCATCTGGCTGGCATCCAGGGTTTCCAGTCAGTGAAAGTTTTAGGTGAGGGTTTGTGTTTAAATACGTGGCAAAACCCCATCGAAGCCCATGCTGGAGGTTTCTCCTTTCCTGTGGGAGGATGGGTACCTTGGTCCCTTCGGGTCACAGCTATCAGTTCCTGGGCTCAGGTGTTTACAGGTGGGGGCGTCTCACCTGCTAGGGGTACCCCAAGTGATGTACCGAACCACACAGAGACTGTGGGGCACGTCCTGCTGAGAGCTTGTAGGCAGTTCAGGAGATTGACATAATCCTGTACCATAAACTTTGTGGGTAGGTGATTTTTATTCTGCTGTGATAATGTTTGCTTAGTGCATCCTTAGCAGGGTGGGAGGGAGTATAGTCAATTCTTGGAGTGATAGGATACTGCCCTAAAGCCAGTAAATAGCAGCTTGTGTTTCTAAACCATCTTACCATTCTTTACTTTCATTAAGGATGGGCTTTCATGGTGAGGATGGAGTGGCTAATCTAATAGTCACCTGTGCAAACAGTTGAAAGGAAATTCTAATTACTTACCCTTTTCTGTGGGCTCCACACACTCCAGTTTGCCCAAAAGTTATTCATTGGGGGCTAACATCCTGACCCCCATTCAGTGAGAGTTCTGTTAGAGCTGCCTGCATTTTTCTTGCTGAGGCATGGCAACATGCAGCAGCAGTGCAGTTTTGTTCACATGTATTCACAGGCTCAGGGGTTTCCTTACAGCCCCTTTATATCATGTGGTTTTGGGTTTGATGCCTTACCAACTGCAGACTTAACTAATTTTATTGATTTTATATTTATTTCATTAAAACACATAACTAGTGCCTTCCCAGAAACCTTTAGAGCTGATGGTTTAGTTGTTGGAATTGAAGGATGATGATGATTTTAGCAGCTTTGTGATTTCATAGTAGCATTGCCTGGGCCAGAGTCCAAGGTTTTGGCATTCGTGGAAGGTGACTTAAAAAGCAAAGAGCAAGCACCCAGCTCTGCAGGAAGTGGTGCCACCTCACCCTTGTATGGTCAGGTGTTTTCACCAGTATGAATTGCAAACCATACTTATGCCTGTTGTATTCATCAGGTTTGCATCAGCTTTTGCATATGTAAGTGGCTCCCAAGTACACATGATTGCTCCATAGACCACAGGTGCTTCATCACATTCCCCTCAATCCCATTTCCAGCTGTTTCCACCTGGGAAATGGGAAGGGTGCAGTTGGTACCTACAATGGAAATGCCCTATGCTCAGTCTCAGCACCTTGTGTCTGGTCTGCTGTGTATTATTTATAGAGTTTCGTCTAAGCTGATGGTGTTCCGAAGTGAAAGGAGGGATTTTTGGCAAACAACTCGTTCTCTTGTAAAAAGCATACTAATCTTTGCAAATATTGAAGCAAATGGAGGAGCAGTTTTTTAGGGTTTTCAAAGTATTCTTGCCAAGTGTATTGTAAAGTATTAGTGCAACTGCTCAGAAATGGAAGGATGTGGGTGTTCTTGGAATTATGTGCCTGACCCTTGAAGACATCTGACGCATGGTGCCTGTGCCAAAAGGATGGTGGCACACAGAGAAAGCAACAGAAAATATGCTCTTTTGGACCAGGCGTTTTGTGCTGTTCTACTATAGCTGCAGTATCTGGAACATGAGCCGGTTTGCATTGTAGGTCTCACAAAAACTGAAGATAAAGTACTTGCGTGAGGTTACTCATTTGCAGTTTGATACTCAGTCTCTCTTCTCAAGAAGCCCAAACCAGCATTGTTACAAGAAGCTCACTGCTCATACATGATAGTGCCCTAAGAGCTTCTGGTGTCTTGTGTGTCAAACACTGGAGGAGACAGGGCTGGGTCAGGAGAGGTGCTGCATCAGCACTGTGGGGCTTTCGGGCTGTGCCCACAGCATGGTTCTGAAGGGGAAGGCTCTAGTCTGGGCTGGGCATTTCAGAGGGCCAGGTAATGAATGAAGGAAATTACAGGGAAACATATTATAAGCTATGAATCACTGAATCCTCTCTCATTCTGCTGTTATCAGCTGACAGGTCTTTTTCTGTAAAATAAAACCCATTAACGCATTCTTAGTCATTTTTGGTGACTCAAAGGCTTAGACCTTCTTTGAACTCTTAGTCTAAGAGGAACTTGTGCTTGTTTTTAGCCAAACTCATTTTTGCATGAGTTAGTACTTCTGTGCATGTCCAGAGTCACACTTCTACCAGTGCACATCCTTTCCTCCTTGAGTGTGTGTCTTAGGTCTTGCTGCAAGAGTCACTCTCATGGTTGGACTGCCATCAAATCTGCATTTCTCAGAACTTTCTCACTTGCTGGTACTGCCAACACATTCATTGTGATCTTTTCTTCCATCAGATTCCCGGTGACCTCTCTGCTTCTTGGGTCTCCACACTGAGGGCTGCATGTGTTATGTTTATTTGCATGTAGCAGAGAAGGAAGATGGTACTGGCATTTTTAATTGTTTTTCCCTTTTTTTTTGTATTATGTAGAATGCCTCCTATCAAAGAGTAAAACAAAACCTTTCCCCCACACGTCGCGAGTTCTAGGGCAGCATAGCTTAGATCAGAGTAATCTCAAGCTGATGGGTGTTCAACATGAGATTGATGCACTATGTCAGCTCTGACATCTCCCTGCCAAAAAAATCACAACTCTCACTGAAACTTCTGTGGTCACTCTGACGGTGGAACAGCGTGACTGAGCAGAGTGTGCTGTCGTGCAATTTTCCTGTTGCAGAGTTGATAAAATGCCCCTTTGTGGCCAACAGGGAGAGAGAAGTAGTGAAAATAACAGGGCGGTGAAGGCACAGGGTGCACATCAGTGCCCCCACTGTGGCATCAGCTGCCCCTCACTGTGCTGTCATCTCACGCGTTGGCTGTCCAGCCCATGGATGCGTGCCGGAAAACAGCATCTTCAGCAGTACCACAAAGACCACTTTAGGAAACTGGGGCAAGATTTTGGGGATAAGCATGAGGAGATGGATCTCCGTTTCTTCTCTTGTGGACTGGCTTGCTCCATGTTCACTGCTTTTGTAGTTGTTTCTGTGGTGATTTTGAGGATTTTAAAGTTTAGCAATTCATTTTGGCAAGACTTAAGGTTTTTTTTTTTCTCTATAACCTAATAAAAATAAATGTAAAGCTGTAGTTGGTGGTTTGGGAGCTTAAGTTTCTATGTTTAGGGGCATTTAATTTTCTGATTCGTCTTTGTTTTGTAATATATAGCCTGAACAATCAAATCCATCCTGCGTTCCACTTGGTTGTGCACCACTTAACTGCTTGGTGCTAGCAGAATATATCCTAATTTAGTTGAATTGTTGTTACTTGTATGCCATTTTAAGCAGCAGTGATTGCCACTCATGATCATTAGGCGAAAACTATTGCCTTTAGAGGGATCCTAATAGGGAGGACATCTCAGTTAAGTAGAATGTGCTGTGCTAAGAAACTTCGTTACAAGAAAAGATGTCACAGTCGCATTTTGTAATATAATTCTGTTATCTTGTCTTCCTGTAGCATCTGCTCTGGTACCTCACAGAGGTGCTTTCTGCTTTGGATGATTCAGTTAGGCTCTCAGTTCTGAAATTTTTAAGCATTATTCATTTGCTCTTCTCCTGGTTTTTCTAGGAGAGAAAGGTTGTTCTCCTGTGGTTAAAATGCATAATTAGAGGCCTTATGGTCTTTTCCTGGTTTTCTCTGACACTATTTCACCTTCACTCAGTTACCAAACTCTCCTATGCTTTACTTTCACTTTCTCTGTGTATTAGACATGAATATTACCTTACCTGCATAATGACAGTGTCTTGAGATGAAATATAGAGCTTTGGAATGCCTTTTCATGTCTTTGGGTACTGGGTGTTAAAGACACAAAAAGGCAGTGTCCCTTTAGTCTTCTGATTCCTGTGCCTGCTCCACCCTTTCTCGTTTGGGCTGGTCTGCCTACTACTGTAAGACTCCAGTTCTAGAAACTTGATCTCTTCACCTAGCTGTCCCAAGTGCTTTGCATTTTCTCCATGCAAAGCCACTCCTTGTTATTTAACTGGATTGGAATGTGTGGAAAGAAGACACTTTGCTCTTCTTGCCTTGAATGGTTTCCAGGTCGTCTGTTAGCTGAAAGCAGTGGCTGATATGATTAAGTTTAAAGTTTTCCCTGTGGTCTCATTTCTGTAAGGGGAATGTTTTCCATCTGCCTTGCCCATCAGGTGGACAGGCTGAGCCTGGGAATGATGGCACAGGTTGTTTAAAACAATGGAGACCATAGGGTTTCTTTCCAGGTGTGAACTTTGACTGTAGCAGTTTGTGTCACTTTGCATTCACCAGCTCTTGCGCACCTGGTGTCAGGGTGCTCAGCTCAGGGTGCTGCCGTTCCCACATCATCCCTCAAAATCTGCTGAGCACCTGGATGGTATCCTTCTCATGTACTCATGGTTGCCATGACTGCAGAGTGTGGGGTCAGGAGAGTTTTTCTGCGTGTTAGAATACCAGCCATGAACGGTTTGTACCTAGTCAAGTATTTTGCTGTTGCAAAGGCAGCTGGCAATACCTTTGACCCTTTTATTTTTTCCCATAGACCTTTATACTGTAGATCTCAAAGGCTCAAAATGCTCTCTAGTGCTGGAAAGTATTTTTGTATGTGAGCTTGTGGAAGAAAAGGGTTTTTGGTTGTTTCTTCTTATTGGATGTTTTGTGAGCTCTTGAACTTCACATGATTGTTTATGAGAGCAGGAGGCTGGACTCAAAGACTTCCTAGTCCTGTGTTCCCATGTAATAAAATTTACAAATTGTGATGGCTGAGGGGATTTCCCGCTCCTGAAGGTAGTCCACCTGGGTAAAGTTGGCATTTACTTGAGCAACGTAATATGCAACGCCACGTATTGGGGACAGCTCAGGGTTAACTACCATTTTCAGGCTCATTTTGTATAGCAATTTACCTGATACCTATCCTGCACACTTAAATTCTATAAACTCTTAGTAAGATCCAGCTATTCCTTGGAGTGGGAGTATAAACTCTTTTCCAGATATATACATTGGCTTAAGATGTAATAAAGAGGGAGGTCAAAGATTATTTGAATTACTTTCTCTTGAAAGTAGGAGCACTTAAAGAAATACAACAAGAAAGCATTCATGCTTCTATTCAGACTCTAAATGGGTATAAAGAAGTCTGGCAATCTTTCCAAAGGATTGAATGGTGAAACGTGAAAAAAGTATCTTATGGTGTTTACAGCTCTTATATTTTTAGTGAAAGCAAACACATTCGTATTAGGTTTCTACTGTATTCCTCAGCCACGGGTCAATTTGAATCACATTGTTCATGGGCATTTTTATTGATTTAATGTCTTTGGAAATTTGTTTTGTTTGAAACGTGAGATTTGAGTACTGAAGGAGAGGGAGGAGGCAAAGAATTTGAAATGTGCGTGACACAAGGTATTTCAGGCCCATAATATAGGCAGTGCACACTTCTTACTTGCCTTGTTCTATCACTTTATATACATATATATATATATGTATAAATGCAGCAATAGTTGAGGTATGGGCACAAGATATGAGTATGGGTACCACAGGTGCCACCACTTTAAGTGTTTGGGCAAGAGCTGGTATATAAGTGCAGGTATCTGTCTAAATTAAGAAGCAGTGGAGAAAGCTTAGATCTTTGAAAATATTTTTTTTAATGACTCCTCTGTATTTAGGTGAAATTTGGTCTACAAACCCTGTACTTCTCCTGCTCTGAAAAGCTGTAAGAGGTCACACAATGCCTGGTGTGTCTTGTGTTGGAGTTGCTCTTGACTCTCAGGTCCTTCAGGCTGTTTTGCTGGGGAAGCACTGAGAAGCTCTGCTGGGACTGCTGCTGGGCACTGAGTTTGGGATATTTGTGTGATGCACTCAGGCTTGTCATGCTGCAAGGACAGCACTGGTCCACTCTGTGGCAAGCTCTGAAAGAAGTATGCAGGAAAGCATGTATTTTTGAGCCAAAATCTGCTTTGCCGTGCAGGGTGGTGCATCAGCTAAGCCCAAGAGGTGGGAATGTGAATGGGGAAGCTGGAAGAATTACCAGGTACTGCCGTCTCTGGATGAGTTTACATGAAGATTTAAAATAACTGCCCCTTATATAAGCTTGGGCATCTTCACTTTGTCATTTTGTGCAATACTTTGGTTTGGGATTTTTAAGTTCTTAGGGCTTGTGCTTTAGCTGAGCCCAGAAGGCAGGAAAATGTTAACTGTGTTAATTGTGCATCAGATTTTCTCTATGATGTTGCTTTTTCTCTAGAGATTTGGTGGGGGGAGCATTAGGAGCTTATTACTGTGATTTTTTTAAATTTTTTTTTGGCATCCTGCTGATTTTAAAATGTATGGATTTCTCTTCAGTCTTTTACCTATAGATTGCAGGGTACTCTGAGGCCAAGGGCAAAATGAATGCAGCAGTGTTGGATATGGCCCGTTCTGGATGTGTCCATGCACTCAGGTGCTAGGCACATCCATGCCCCAGGGAGGGTACAGAGACAAGGGGAAGCCCCAAAAGAGGCGACTAAGTCCAAATACAGTGGAGTGCTTTGGTTGTCCTGCCTTGCTCCAGCACTTCACAGCAGTTGGTGTGTGTCTGCTGCACATTGCTGGGTGGCACAGAGCAGACAGGGATGTACTGACGGAGTCTGGCCTGGGATTCATCGGGCAACAGCTGACTGCCGAATTTCCACTCCAGTGAATCGCAGGGAAGAAGAGGGATAAAATAATGGGCAAAGTGCACAGGGTTGAGTAACCATGCAGAAAGCAAGGACATTGTTGAACAGTGCCAGTTGAGAGAAAAGACAGGTACCAGTGTTCATTTCTGAAGATACTGCACAGAAGTCTTCAGTGTGGAATGACAGATAGAATTGGCGGTGACAGCCAGAAAAGGAACGGGGAAAGACTGCTGGTTTTCAGGCCTTTGGAAACTTGTCTTTACCTGTTTCTCTAGTTCAACACAAGAAGGCTGAAAAAGCAAGTAAATAATACCAGTTGGCAGAGAATTAAAATAAGGAAGTTGAACTGTAGCCAAACCAGTGAAGGATGATGGTGACTTTTTAGATGTTTCTATCTATAAAAAAGATATTTATAATCACAGTGTTTATCTTTTGCCCCTCCCTTTCAGTTTGGTATGCTCTCTTCTTCCCTGCTGTAGCCTTTCATCAGAAAATTTGAGCTTTACATCAAACACTGATAAAAAGAGAGTGGGTTTTTCTTCTAAAAAGCATCTTAGTTGCTTTAATATTTTTTGGG
>VYZR01118903.1:13206-30907 GCA_013400675.1 Oxylabes madagascariensis | reverse complement strand
TAACAGTTGAAGCTAGAAGATTGGCTGAGTTGCATGCCCAAGCCATAAAATTCTTTTTCTCCATGCTTGTGAAAACCAGATTTGATCCAGCAAAATTATGAGTTACAAACAAATCTTCCATCACTCTACTGGTCACTCGCTGTGGTCAATTATAGTTTTGAAGCTGATATAAGAATCAGATGTTTGGCTATTGTGTGTCTCTGCCAATCTCCAACCCAAGTGTAACCCTTTGGCATGACACATCCTATAATTTGTTAAGTTTTCTAACAATGGCTCATTTTGCATTTCATTGGTGCTTTTCTCTCCAAGAGCCTAAGAATATGCTCCCCTCACTGCAGATCAGAGTAATTAATCATCAGGGCTGTTAGTGAGGAAAAGGCCTGGCTGCGGGAACAGAGTCATAGGCAAAGTAGAGAATAAAATTTTTATATCCCACTGCATAAATCACTTGGAGAAATATCTTCTGAACCTAATTATAATTTTAAACCATTTAAATTTTATTTGTAAAGTTATCTTAAAACAGTATTTTTTTCTCCACACTTACGGCATGTTTTCATAGAAAAATCATCCAATTCATTTTTTAAAGATGCCATAAAGCTGCTTGTGCTCTATTTCTTGTTTTTAGAAATCTTTTAGAATATTAAATTATTTTTACATCTGTTTTCTGCAGGGAAGACTCTTCCAATTTTGTCATAATTTCTATCCATTAAAACGATAAAGAAGAACCTAAAAAAATGAGAAAGAATACTTACTAAAATACGCAGGCAAGTCTGCATTTTAAATGCAGGTGTTGTACTTCCTGAGTTCTGTACATCCACAGAATATAAATGTTGATCAGTGCACCAAGTGCTCATGAGAGTCAGCCCACTGAGTGATGGCAGGAAAATTTGAAGAGCTTGTTTGATAAGCTGTTGTCATTTTTCATTCCTTACCTCTTGGCTTTGAATTCTTCCCTCCCCGGTGCTGTGTCAGGTGTCCTGCTCTTTCTCTCTCCAGGGCACTCTCTTATGAGTTGTGTTACTCTCTCATGACCTTGTACACATTCATGGGGTTGCTAGAAGCCTGGGGCCGGGGCCAGGGGCTGGGAATTACATCTGTTGCTGTGCCTCCATCTCCAAGATTTGAACAGACTATTGGGCATTTTGTTCTGGTGCCGCTGCTGTGTGCAGAGGATGATCCTAGTTTAGGTGGCTGTCTCATGGCTGTGGTGGACAAGACCTTTGGTCTTGGTTTTTCCAGTGTATACCCCTGCTTTTTTCTTTGGAATGGGCTCATTTAAACTTGTGTCACCTCTCTCCTCCCAGGATGGATGTTTTTAGGTCTGTGCTGCAAATATAACTTCCAGACTCAATTGGTTGCAGGGGGGAGGGGAATCCAAGGCAGTTTGGTGAAGCTAACAAGATGTATGAGAAGCATCTCCTTTCAGGTGCATTTCGTGGTGTTGCAGTGCCCCAAAGCAGTTGACAGTTCTGTCAATCTACTGACAGAATTATTGGTCGGTAGAGTTAGATGTCATATATTTACTGAGCTGGGAAAATAAGCAAGTTCTTCCCTTGAAGAAAAACACTAAGTATGTACCTCTTCCTTAATGGATTTTGCAGTCTGCTTGGTCTATAAGGGCAGAACCTACACTCTGTATTTAAAGGAAGGAGTAGTAAAAACAAATGGAAAAAATACATTTCCTACTCTGGCTTGTTTTCAAAGGTAATATTTGGAGATAAGATGTTATTTAGTCATCATAAAGAGGTACAATTCCACTGCCTCCAGTGGTTCTTCACCTGCGTATGTCCCAGAGGGATTGGGAAGGTGATGCTTTGAAAAGCATAGCCATAGCTGACTGTGCACAGAGCCTGGGAAGGGAGGAGAGCTTTCTCTCCAAGCTGGACCAATGCAGCTGTTGCCCAAAGCTGGTAATGCAGTGTTTGCTCTTGTAAATACGTTCTAATTTTTAGCATGACAATGATTTTGGTGAATAAATAGATGCCCTCCATCTATTCCTGAGGGTTTACATGTCATGGCAGAAAGTGACTTTTGTGCCTGAATGAATGTGTATGTATATCATTTTATGTCAGTAGCTTTACTTTTACCCTGCACCTAAAAAATTCACTGCTTTAAGGGTTTCTGCATAATGGGCTTTTGGAGCCCAAGCAGTTCCATTGCTGGGAGCTGTATTTACAAAAGAAATTCAGTCAGCCATCAATGACACTTACAGCATCTTGATGCTGTCCCTTATTTTGGCAATTGGCAGTGAAATCCCCTTGCAGGAAAAACCTGGAAATGTGTTGGCTGTCTCATATATAATTTTAAAACCAATCTTTAGGAATTCTGAGATACCATTAGATATAATTTCCTAATAATTTTTTATAGGTTTGGAGTAGTTTCTTGGAGGCTTCTTTGAAATCTTCCTTGAGCAATCTTAGGTTTTTTTGTAAGAATTATCCTGAGGTGACATGGTAATCAGCTTGAAGATATTCAGAAGGGCTAACAAGGGCCACTTCTGCATGAGTCATCTGTGACATTGTGTTACAGATGTTGGCTGACTTCAAACTCTGCACACGCAGGCTGTGTCTTGGAATGTCCCCAAAACGAGGTGGTGGTGGCAGCAAACTTACCATACTCACTGAAATTACACTGGACTTCTCCTTTCTTTTTATCCACTGTAGGTGTTCTCTGCCTGCCGGACAGCTTGAACCTTCACAAGGACCAGCAAAGGTCAAACAAGCCCGGGGAGGTGCAGATGTTCAGCCAGTCAGAGCTAAGGACCATCGAGCAGTCTCTACTTGCCACACGTGTGGGGAGCATCGCTGAACTCAGTAAGTACCAGGCTGTTGAGAATGTTTGGATTTCTTTCCTTGAAGTAAAGCCAAGCTAAGTGCATTGCCTGGTTCTGCTGAGGAGAGATGAGGGGGCTGCATCATGTTGAAGGAGATATTGGGCAGATCTAGCTGTGTTCATGCTCCATTGTTAGTTCAGAAGCTGAAGTTAGGAGGAAAGAAGTGTTGTGCAGTCATAGCGATGTCTATGGCTTGTTTGCATACATTGCTTTCAGTTTTAAAGGTGAAAGATGCTTTATTCCACTTTCCCTATGTTGTATTTGAGAGCACCTCTCAGCTTGGCCAGATTTGCAAGTGTCTGTTCTATTGGTGTCCTGTCTCATTGCAGTGAGATTTCTGTTTTATGATGGGCAGGCAGAAAGTTGAAGGCTGCAATAAGTAACGGAAGTATTGTCACATATTTAAGGCAGAGCTACTTTGCCCTCTGTTAGAGAAGATCCTTTACCTGCCTTTCCTTCTTCAGCCCTACAACTCAAACCTGCACCAGAGGAATTAATTCCTGAAAGATAAATTGTTGACTATTAATGAAAGCACTTTTTGAGAAATACGGGAATCTGTGTAGTTGTCAAAATCTGAAAACTTGGCTTTTGGCACTAAGAAATGGTAGGAGGCAAAGGCCGTATGCATTCTTATGTGACATGGAGATAAAGTTACCAGAAGTGCTTTATTTAAACTTCTTTTTTCTTAAGAGAGAAGCATTCCAATCACATCTTTGTGGTGTAGTTAGATACAGGAAGCTATGTGTGGGAAATGAGAATCATTCAGACAAAAAAGGTGGAGTTTTTTCTGAGGTTTGTGAGAAATACTGTCAAGTATTCTTTTCCTGAGGTCTGTTACAAAATTTTTGGGAGAAATTAAAAATACTCAGATCCATGAAGATACAGGCTACCCAACCTACTGCTAGTCTTATTAATGAATTGTGTGTTACCAGCATCATAAAGAACTCTAGTTCATTTTTTGGCACTTCCTGTAGCAATGGGAGTCTCCTCTGTAGCTCCATCCTATCCTCATGGTTCAGTTTCCTCCTGTTCATGAGCCATGTGGGTGCACCAAGGATGTTTGTCTACATGACACAAGATGAATTTCTGTTTTCAGCTTGCTAATTTTTATTTGCTCTGGTTCAGTGTCAACAAGCCAAGAGCCTTAGTGTAAAGTTTTGCTCCATCTCTGGAATCAGGTGTTCGATGTTATTCAAATGAAGTAATTTATGCTCATTTATTTCACACACATGAAACACACAACAGTACTGTCTGTGTGCCAACTAAATTATGCATGATACAGGTCTCTTTCTTACACTTATGATTGAGGTATAATAAATAAGGAATTTGTGGGTATTTCAGGGTGGGTGGGGTTTTTATTCCAGATTTTTTTTAGACTTTTGTGCTCAACCCAAAAAGCCAAACTTCTTAGGTGAAGCACCCCATCCCATTTTACAGTTTGAACTCTATGACCTCTAAGTGTCCTACCTTAGATTCATATGCTTGGTTGGTAGGGTTTGCTTTCTGTACATCTGTTGACTGCAAACACAGGCAAAACACTGTTCAGGGTGGCCAGTTGGAAGAACAGAGCACATCAGTGGGAGTTGGATGCAGCTGTCAGAGAGGCTGGCAGATCCAGCAGGCTGGTAGCCCTCCAAAAAACCCTGTGGCCAGCTCGAGGGATCCTCCCTGGCTGCTGCAAGCAGATGCATGTCAGGGAAGCAGCAGTGGGAGGAGCAGTAACTGGCAAAGCTTGCAAGGCTTGATATACTCAGTTGGGTAGAAATCTGTGCTATGGAGCAGTGCCGGTGCAGAGTTCAAAACCAAGCTGTGAAATGTGGAAGGAGTTGCAGCATGTTGGTGGGGAAAACCCTTTGAGTTTGGAGCAAAAATCATGAAGTAGGAGGGAGAATGGAGCGGTGAGTGGATACAAGTAGGTTTGCTCTTTATTCAGTGCTTGTGTGTTTGTCTCTGACATCAGCAGTGGCTGTGAGCCAGAGGTCACAGCAAAACCTCTGCCATGGAGGGTGGGTGGGGAACCACAGCATGGGGCAGAAATGCAGAGCAGTGGGGAGGAGGTGGGGGGAACACCTGGGGATCATAAAGGCATGAAGGCAGAATGCAAAGGAGGATTTATTGATGCCCTGGTGTTGTGAGAGGAATGGGCACCGTGGAGAAGAAGGAGGATATGGCAAGCACTGCTATGGAGAAAATGGGATATGAGGGAAGGATTGAATAGGGAAAAGTACCTGCTTCTGTGGGGGTAAATAAAGGTGATGTGGGAGACTCTCTGGTTAGGAGGGAATTAAGAGGATAGCACTTGAGAGGAGGAGATGCCAACCAGAAGAGGATGACAAGGGCAGAAGCTCAGCTTGTGGACCAGCAAAGTGAGCAGTCCCCAGGCATGTGTCTTCATTGTCCCATCAGCTTGCAATATCCCAGGAGTCAGGATTTCATTTCTGTATTGGTGTCCTGTCTCATTTCAGTGGGATGTCCGTTTTATGATGGGCAGGTAGAAAGCTGAAGGCTGCAATAAGTAACAGAAATATTGTCACACATTTAAGGCAGAGCTACTTCATTCTCTTCAAAAGAGCACAAAAACAAGGGCAAAGACTGATCTTGCAATAAAGCAATTTAATTTTATCTCAGGAAAAAAAAATTTAAAAAACGATTCTAATTGAATGAGATTTCCTATAGTTTATTGACATGAATAATTAAAGTATTATAAGTACACAGAATAACTGGAATTAACAAGTGTCTGCGTGCAGAGGAAAGGCTTCCCCTGCTCTCAGTTCTACCCAGCATCCTTGCATGGAGCAGTGTGACCAGCTGCTGAGCTGCTGGAGGCTTTGAGACCAGGGAATCAGATCTGTCCCATGGAAGACAACAGCTTGAAAATGAGACCTGTGTTCTGCCCAGCACCTGTATTTCACCTTACATAGTCTCAATTTCTTTACAGTCTGTCCTAGGGGAAGAAGAGATTCACAGGGTGAGAAGCCTTGTATCATGTGGTACCTTTACCTTGCCCTACCCATGATGGCCCTTGTGTGTCTCCACCCTTTGTTTTTTCATGTATTGTCAGTGTATTAGAAAAGACCATTTGGGTAAGCTGGTTCTCCTTGGGTGTGACAGAAGGTAGGAGAAAACTGGGGAAGGGGGATGGCAGACACGACCAGAGCGGGAGGGCAGCACCATCTGGTGATGCTGCCTTTGAGGAGTCCTCCTAGTCAGACAGGTGCGACTGGACTCATGGATGCTGCTCTGGTCCTGCCAAATCCTTCTTGCCTGGTGCTTCTGCTCTCATCTCCAGGCTCAGCAGGCGCTGGTCCTTGCTGGGACACAGGCTGGCTGGCAGTGACCAGGTGAAGCGGTGCCACTGGCCATGGGGTGCTCTCCAGAAAATAGGAAGAAGAGGTGATGTTGCTGACTTAGGGGAAAAAAAAAGGGAGGTTTTGTCTGCAGGACTTTGGAGAAGAATGTAAATAGACACCTGATTCTTCACCACAATTACAGCAGTAATGCGTGATTCCAAAGCAAAGGCTTAAAAAATTAATGTGAAACCCTATTAATTAAAATATAATGTACATGGCAGAAAGTTAAGGGACAGCAATAAATCTGGTCTATGTTATATTGGCATTTAGTATTCAGCAGTTGTAATTGCCTACTACAGTGTGTTTTAAAATAATGTAATTTCATTTGAAATGCTTATTATATAGAGAACATTGGGAAGAACTGAAGCACAGCAAAAATAATAGGATTTTAAACAGTAGCCTGACAGTATTTCACTGTTGAGTCTTAGAGAAAATATTTCACAGGATATTTTTTTTTTCCTTTTTTTTTTCCCCCGTTTTTTTTTCCCTGACGTTTTGTATTTCTAGACCAGACTTAGAGAAGAAAGGGAGTAGATCTGTTTCGGTTTTTTCAGAAAGTTTTTAGAATTCTCCTAGATTTCTGGTTCTTCTCTTTCATTTCTTCCCCTTTCAGACGGAAAAAAATAAGTAGACTGAATAGAAAAATACAGGAACATTAGGGAGAGCTTTTGCTGTGGAGAGATCCCATGACACTGCATTTTGACCTTTGAATATTTTTCCTATCTTCTTTATATGCATATTTGCCGTCCACAATCATTTATGTTATATTTGACTGCATTATGCTCCAAGACACCTATTCATCGTCCATCTAAAAATATCGCTACTGGCTTGGAGACCAAAGGCAGAAGGAATGAGAGTCATAACTGAAGGTCGTTGCTGTTTTTTGAGGTGAATGAGGACCCTCTCTCTCTTGGATGTGCACTAAGTAAGTGGTGAGAAGGCAGAGCAGAGCCTTAAGGTGCACTGGGCACCAATCCTGGCACCAAGAAATATTCGTCCCTTGCTGCCTTGGGGTAAAGACTGTCAAGGTGTTAGTGTCTGATGTGGGACAACCACCTCGTGCTGATGTGTTCATAGGGCTGCAGAAGGCTGTGTGTCTCAAGCAGCACGGGGAGATAAACCATGGCTTAGGATGTGATCCAAAGCTTCTCTTAGTGTATGTCTTCAGGTTAAAGCAAAAAACTGTTTAGGGCTTGCTTTGCGTGCAAAGATGGCCAGTCTCCTGTGGCTTTCGTGAGTGAGAGGTTTGCCACCCAGACTTGTACAAACCACAGTGACTGGTGCTGGTATCACTCTAAGTGTTAACTGCAGTGAATAATCATTTTTATTTTAAACTGTGATAATCTGAAGATTTGATTTAACACTGCTGATATCGGAGGTTTTTTGATTTTGAATGGTGTTTAACTTAGAGCAGTCCCCAGATGTGATGTTCAGGCTGGTATTTCCTCCCTGTCACCACTCAGGTCTCAGCAAGATTTTCCTTTTTGCCAATTGGGAAAATGCCACCCTCCATCCCCTCTTTTCATTACACGTCATCCTCACTTCGCATCAACAGTGCTGAATGTATATATTTCCAAAATAAAAGCCTCCCACTGCATCTTGGCACCCTTTCAGGGGTGAAAGGAAGGGTTGCTGCTCAAGTGTAAGTAGGAATGTGATTGCACATACTGATAGTGTTTTTCATTTCTCTTCACGGCCCCAGCTGAGGAGATGATGAAAGTCACATCCCCTCCCTTGCCTTTTCATCTAGTCTCAATCCTCTGCAGCCAACAGGAGGGAGTGCTGCAAGATTGATCTGTATGCTCTAAATAAGAGGTTAAACCTAGGCTTAGAAGCAAATGCCAGGGAAAAGGTGCTTGCTGGAAGGGTGGCATCTGAAGGAGTGTAATCATAAGTGCTCTGCTAATTTACTGCCAGAACAAAAGCCCTGTTTGTCAGATGTCTTCCTCAGACTAAGCAGCACCGTAGAGTAAGACCAAGCTTATTCCCTGTGAACAATTTGGTTCATGGAGCACAGAGCTGAGCTAAGCAGAGGTACTAGCCAAAACCTGCCATTTATATGGAAGTGCTCCCTTCAGCGTAGTGTTTGGCCGTAGACTGACAGCCTGTGTGTCACCTCTCTAGATAGAGTGATGCTTTTTCCAGTTTTCAAGGGCCTTCCACTGGGTTATTGCCCAAGGTCTCTAGGACCTCGCTCACCCTCTTTCTGGGTGTCTAATTTGCAACTCCTCCTTGCTGATATCCACACATCATCCAGTCTGTGTGTAAAAGTTAGAAGCTGTTGAGATGATCCTCAACAGAGAAAGCACGCCCCCCAGCAGAGAACAGAAGGCAGATGAATGCAGTGCTTAAATGGTAGGTATTTTCTTGCTCCTGTTAAGGGCTGCTTGGTTTCAGGCTTCCCTAGCTGCTACCCCATTCTCCTTGCTGCTGCCTCTGAGCGATAGACCACATCCTCCATTCACTGTCTGAATCTGTACACAGGAAGGGTTGTGGGTAAGTTAAGAGTCCCAAACAGCCATCCTGCTTTTCTTCTCTTCCCCCTGAGATACTCACTGTCATCAGCCATAAAGCAATATTTATTTATCAGGTGAGATGAAGTGTGAGGGAGGATAATTTGAAAATACCAGGTTACACCCTACTCAGGCTTTATCTTCCCTTTGACTCCCCTGTTGACCAAGGGGGTGGATTTCTGTCTTGGATAACAAGCGCAGCTTGTCTTGTTGCTTGTCTGGGTCCTCAGTGCTCCTTTGGGGGCTCCCTGGCTGCCTCCGTGGGTGAGACACAGCCACCTTTGCCTTTCTTGGGGACAAGCCCAAGGTGGTTTTGTTCCTCGAGGGTTTCTACCTCCTGTGTTTAAGCCTACTCAGGTTTGATGCTTAGAGGCAAAAGGCATCGCCGTAGAGATTGGAGAGTGCTGGAGCTCCAACATTCTACCGGCCTTCCCTGGTACACCCATGTGAACTCTCACATAACTCAGAACTCCCCATTGTACGCCACATTTGAGGTACAGACTCCGGTTCCCTCTGAATCCCTGCATCACAACACACTCGGGATTCAAATGGCACTTTCCTTTCCTTGCCGTCCTCCTTGACCCTGCTGTGCAGAGCACAGGCAATTGGTCAGGTCAGGGTGAGCACTCTTAGTTGGCCTGCTCAGCCATGGGCACTCTTAAATTCTGTTTGAGGACAGGGGTCGATGTCAGGCCAGAGAAAATCTGGGAATGGTGGTCCATAAGGCCATGGTGTTCCACAGAGTGAAGGCTCTGCATTAGGTCTGCACTTGAATAGCTCATCTGAGTCCAAGCTTGTTTTGTTTGAAGTTGATGTGGCTTAAGGGGAATCAGACACAAACATCACGCTTGCCACGTTGGATTGGAGAGTCTAAATGTGTAAATGTTGTTATAATAGGTATGTGAACTTGAGAGGGTTTAATTATTATTGTGGCTTTTTTATGGGATATATCCAATCCCTAATTTATCAGTCTTCAAAGGCTTTGGAAACATTAAATTGCATGCAAACATTTACTCCGTAATATAAATAGAAGGTTCTTGGTATGGTGGAGTAAGTGAAGATAAAAAGATTAAATGATCTGTGGGAGGCCACTGGGAAACCACTGCCAGGAAATGGGCTGCTTGCATCCTGGTCCTGTCTTCTCAATTCTGAATCTGAGACCACAGTTCCTTCTTTTGCTCTTGTGTGGAAAAGATGAGTGGCTTTTAGGAGAATAAAAGGTTGCCTGTGGTAGCAGATAGAGGCACAGTGTGGGACAGCAGAGATGGCAGAGCTGGAGAGGTTTCTGCAAGGTGAGCTCAACAATGAATTTGTTGCACATTGGATGCTCCACAACTATGGGTTATGACACCCCAAGCACACCCACAGCCTGAGGCAGCTGGAATATACTGTGTGCCAAGAACAACTCAACTTTTTTATGTTTGAAGATACTTTGTGCTAAGAGCATGCACACTGTGAATACATTCTGCACACCTCCTAGTGTGCGGCCACCATATCTCTGTGCACACTTCTTTTCTGGTATAGATGAGTAGTGTTGAGTTAACAACAGAAAATCTCACAATAAATCATTTGAGGACAGGTTTTGCTCGAGCAGTTTTGGCTCAGCTGACTTTTGAAACATGGAGATTGATATACCACCGGAGGCAGAGGAACATGGAGGAAACAGCGCAGCTGGAATCAAGAGTGCAGGGATGGCTCGGGTAGCTGAGGGTGACCTGGTACAGGAGACACAGCTCAGCTGCTCATATTCACCTGCAGTGATGTGCTGACAGGTTTGTACTGGGCCAGAATGTACCAATTTGTTACTTTGGTGCAGAAACCAGAGGCAACAGGAAGTAGAAAGGGAAAGAGACTTAGCTGCACTTTGGAATGGATGCAGAATGGCTGTGGCTACCAGCTAGCAGTCTGATTAAATAGAACATGGTTTATTGTCAGGGTTATAAAGTCACATTTTCAATACAGTCTCCCCAGAGCTGGTTGTGAGCAAAACCATAGATCCAAGACTTTTGTATTGAAGTGTGAAATGAATCTAGGTCAAGAAAATGATTTTTGCACCTGGCTCACATGCTTGTAAGGGGCGAATCTACTGACCATGACATGAAGTTGGCATTTAGAATGCAGCTCCCTGATGCGTATTCCTCCTTTTCGTGGTCTGGACAGGACACAGGAGGTTGTTAAGGGCTCAGAAAGACACAACTCCTGCCTCTGGCTCTGGCCCGCTCTTTGCAGGAGGAAATACTCACTCAGGAAGCACAGCAAAGCAGTAACACTGCTGCTATCAACATGCTCCCCTGCAGGGCACGATTCCCAAGTGCACACATGTAGGAGTCAAGGACAGCTGGAAGGATGACCAGACCAGCATTATCTAACTGATGGGTGCTGCCTGCACAATGCTGTCATGCTAAAAACATGGTCTCCTGGTGCTTCACACAGTGCCCCAGCAGGGCACCAGGTGGGAAGACAGCCACGGTGGAAACAGATGCTCCTCTCTCTCTCCTGGGTTTTGAAGGAAAGGCACAGGTCAAAGAACTCAGTGGCTCATTTTTAGTGTGCAAAGACATCATTGCTAAGTTGTTCTGGTAGTTTTAGAACATGCTTTTGGAACAAGAAAAACATGAGGTAGTTGTCATAAGGAGTGGCTGCATAAGGATCGTCGGTGTCATTCACCTCAGGGCTGTGGCTCTGCAAGCACACACTCAGCTGAGTGGTTTTGATTCTGGCAGTTGTTTGGTCTGAAAATAGTTAGCTTGCTCCTAGGCAGGCAGGATAGATAGCATCATCAGGTCCATCATGATAGATCAGAAAATCCCACAGGAAGCTTCTCAGACATGGGCATTGGGTATCTGTCATTTTCTTTCTCTTCCTTCATTTTTGCCTTCCTCTGCCCCCCCAGTACAGAATTGGAAACAGATGTGTTTTTCTTTAAACACCAGGCTCTAACACAGTAAAAGCAGTTATAATAGCTTTTACTGAAGCCAAACACAGTTTTTAAGAAAAAAGCTTCTCTGGTCCCTGCAGAGAGGGCTGAGGCTGAAGCTGCCCACTTGCATGCTGTATGTTGTGTTGCACCCCTATGCAGATGGGAGCAGCTTTACTTTGCCTGTCACATCTTATCTGTGGCTTGAAGTCAGTGAAGCTGTTCCTTAAATATTCAGTGTTGCCTTAAACCAGGCCCGTGTCACAACATGCGCATTACGTAATATTTTCAATCTTTAAATGTATGTGGACCTTGCTTTGACCAACTGTGCTGAACTGGCAGCAGCAATGGGCAAGCCCCGCTTTAGTTATGGGAAGGGTGAAATGCTGGGCGCTGCAGCGGCAGCTCTGCACACACTGCAGTGCAGAGGTGGTTTCGTGGGGTTTTGGTAGCCGGTGTGTGAGGCACAGCCTTTCTCCTCTGGGCTGACAAACTCCAGTGTGGAGTCGCTTCCTTGAATTCCTTCCCCATCCGGAATCAGGGCTGCAAGGCAGTGTCAGCCTGGGGCTTGCCGCTGCCTTTGCTGCCCTCTGGGAGCCTGTCCTCTAGTTGTGGCTTCCCAACTTTGACAACAAAAATATCCTGAAATGTCCCCCCACTTTGCTGTTCTTTTTTTTTTTTCTCTCTTGTGTTTACCCTGCACAATGTGATGTTTTTGTCTCCCTGGATGTGCCTGCAAAGCAGTTTGTGCGTTGGCTCACTTGGCTTATGTTGCATAAATTACGGAAGTTTTCATTGAGTTAAATTTTAAAACAAAATAAAATTGGCAAGCTCTCTTGTCAGGCAGATCAGCTCACCAGTCTGTTCTTCAGGTGGTGGTACAGGGTGAAAATTTGATCAGTGGAGGGCAAGGCAGGGATCCCTGCCAAGCCCCTTGGGTCATGATGCCACAGCCATCAGGAACCATGGAGTTACCAGGTCAGTACAGCTGCCGGGAATTTTATTTTAGATGTATTCTTTTTGTAAATGATGCAGTGAGGAATTTATTGGCCTTTCAGATGTGTTCAGCTGAGACATATTTTCGGGGCCAGAAAAGAAGCAGAAAAGCCATCAGTGCTATGAGCAGGTAACCTGCCCTTGCAGAGCCTTTCTGTGCTGAGGGCAGCCTGAAGAGCAGAGGTGGCTGACACTGATGAAGGGATAGCACAGACTTGTGAAGGGGGCTTATCTCTCTGTGCTTGGCCATTAATTCAAGGTTGCCCTCATTGTGCAGATATAGCACAGCTTTTACAGCTGGCAAGGAGAGCATGTGTAGTTTGGGTTTCTCAGATAAGACAGGAGTTGGCTGATTGCTGGAGAGCAGACCAGTGAGTCCCATCATGAAGCTGATTTCACATCCGTGGGCTTTGGGGTGCCTCTTTGGAATCAAAGAGGGTCTCAACTCTTTACACATTCTTAGGAAGGAAATGGAGAAGCAAAAGCATATTAGCATATTAGCAAGGAACATTAGAAGGAGCAAAACCTGGTAGGGATTTAGGACAACACACACACACACCTAGAACCAGATGTTGCACTGTGCTACATTTTACAGAGTTTGCCTAAGTGCTGCCACGCAGTGTGTGCATATGCCTGTCAGCTTCCCTGTGCCTTCTTGGCACTGATCCTGGAGAACAGATATGCTAAGGCACGTTCTCTGCCCTGGAGAATTGTTGCTGTAACTGGATGCAGCTGAAGGAGGCAAAGGGCACTAGGGCAGATATCGGATTGTTCGAGGTTACGCTGTGGAATAAAACAGAGCAGTGATTCCTATCCTGCCTCCACGACTCTGCCCATCGGGTACTAATATAATGGGGTTTTTTATGCTTGCTTACTGTTCTCTGTGAAGCTCCGTGTTTTACAGGTATTGATTATTTAGGCTTTAAGTTGACCCAAAGAACTAAGTCAACTTATTGGTAAAGAAATGTTACAATAATTGTTAATTTAGAAGTTATTTCAAATGTGACCAGAGAAAGCATAGGAAAGGCGAAAGAAAGATCTAAGCAATGAGTTCTTGGTATAATGTAATTAAATGAGGCTTAAATATAAAAAGCGTTAATTCAGCTTTAATAGTATGAATTGTTTTGGGGTTTCTAGGAAGCAGTAGAGGAAATACAGCATAAAAGGATGAACTCCTGGTCATATTGATATGGGTTGGAGCTTTGCCTTTCAGCAAGGCTTGAGTTCCTCCAGCCTTGCATCAGCAGTGTTGTTTAGCTGCCTGTCCTTGCTGCTGCTTTCCCTTCTTATTCACCGTGCAGCTTCCTCTGGTCCTGGGCGTGGCATTGAGGTCTCATCACCCCAGTGCTCAGGGAGGAGTGGGATGAAGTAATGCTGCTGCCAGAAGCTGGGCCGAAATTGCATCTTAATTTTTATTCATCATTCATGACAGAAGTCAGAGGCATTCTCTAGTGCCTGCCGTCTCAATCCACTGAAATAAGACTAGCTGTTTGCTAAACTTTATCCACGTTCTTCAGTGCTGTAATGGTATGGGTTTGAAAAGGCTGAATTTAGTGTGTGTCCCCCTTTTCTCTGCCTTTGCTATTACTGTTAAAGCTGGATGTTGCAGCCAGCATTTCTATGCAATTTTTTTGCCTTCTGGAGAAAAAGGGAGGAATTTACTATCAACAAGGCTGCTAGCAGTTAAATTGGCCTGTGTTAGACTTGGCAGTGCACATCTGCTGTGACTAGAGTGGGCTGAGTGAAGGAGGTCCCAAACTTTCCTGCTGCTTCTGGTTGCCTGCAAATAGCCTTGTGCAGAACTGGGGAGTGATCTCAGAGGCACATCTGTCTCTTCTGTAGACCTGATTCTGCATACTTTCCACATGCATAGTTTCTCTTGGAAATTATGAGCATGCAGGGCTGCAAGATTGGTCCAATCATGGTAATTTCCTGGCAGAGGGAAAAAAACAAGCTATTTTTAAATGAAAGCTTTGAATCAGAACAATATTGCAAAGTGAAGCAAAAAATTGTGTCAAAACCCTGAAATCATGGACTCTGCAGTTTCCTCATGCCAGTGGTTTTCTTCTCTTCATGGTTTTAAGGCTATGTTTTTGGAGGACTGGGCTGAGATTTTTAAGTGAGGCATTTCTGTTCTCCCTGGTACACATTATCACTGCAGCAGCAGCATTTTCTGTGTGAGTCAGGCTGGAGAGAGGTGATGTGTTGTGTTCAAAGTGGGGAGACTTTGCAAAAACCTATAGCTCAGCCATGCCCACAGTCAGAGTGGTTCTCCTTTAAGTTTGCCCAGGAGGAGTTCATTATTTATCCCCCTGCAATTGGTTTTATACGCCTACCTTGGTGTATATCCTAAACTTTTCCTCCCAAGTTTCAGCGCTCCGTGGTCACTTGGGAAAAGCAAGTAAGAGAAAGTGCATAACTTCTTCGTAACAGTGGAAAATTATGTCCTCTTTTTCTCATCACTTGCTTTTGTACAGGTTAAGAATGACCCAAAGGGCTCTCGCTCAGATTTTTATTTAAAACAAACCAACTGATTTGATTCGAGATCGTTATTTCCCCCAAAAGCACTCTCAGAGTGATTTGAACATTTGAAAAAAGGCAGTTTAAACCACAGTTGTTTCCCTGCCTTTGATAGAGTGGTCACTAGTCAATAGACATAAAATTCACTGCCTTGAAGAGCTATGCTTTTGTTAATTAGTTACAATCAGTGTTGTGCTAAGAGACTGCACTGCTACTTGCCCATGATTTGCCTGGTAATCTCACTTGCTGGCTTTGCTGATCCCAGTCCACATTTGTGGTCGGATTCCTGTGTCTGCCTTGTGAGGGAGTGTCCCAAACTATATTGGTGCAGGGGGGATGATGAGCATCTTCCTCTTTGTCCGTTTTCTGTGCTTTAAAAACCTAGGGGGCCGGGTAAGGCTACTTTCTAGGTTTTGTTTTTCTGCTAACAAGAAGTTTTCCAGGCCTAGCCTGGACTAAAAAAAAAAATAATTTTGGTTGTACATTTTTGATATTGTCTTTTAGCAATATTTTCCCCCTTTTTTCTTCGCCCACATTCTCATTCACATCCTCCTGCAGTGCTTTGTGTGTTATCTGACTGCCTCCTTCCTCATTCCAAGGGGCTGGATTTCACTGCCCATCTGACCAGGAGCATGCAGCTTTTGGTGCCACCCTGCATTGTCATTTTTTGGATCTGTGGGGTTTTAGCATCCTCCAAAGGCTGCTAAGTAGTTAACTGTGATCCTGACCTCAGCGTGCCAGCTCTCGTGGTGATGCTGAGATGGATCAGCCTGATGGTGCCCACAACACCAGCTTCACAGAAACACATCTCCTGCAGGCCTCTGTGGGCTTGTCTGCAGCCTGCATATGTCACACCACACCATGTGAACCACCAGGAAAAGTTCAGTCTGGTGACGAGTAACACCCAGGACCCTGTCCTACCCTCCACTCTTTGCATATGTGAGGCTAAATGGAAGGGAAGACCAACTCAGTGTGCCTTTCAGTTTGCAATTCAGGAGAGGCAGCTGAACAGCATGGCATTCACCTGGGTCTTGCTTTTTCCAGGCGACCTGGTGTCTCGAGCGATGCACCACCTGCAGCCCCTCAATGCCAAGCAGCACGGGAACGGGACACCGATGCACCAGAAGCAGGGATCCTTCTACTGGGAGCCAGAGGCTCTGTACACCCTTTGCTACTTCATGCACTGTCCACAGATGGAGTGGGAAAACCCCAACGTGGAGCCCTCGAAAGTCACACTGCAGACTGAGAGGTAAGAGCCTCTGCACGGTGCTTGGTGTAGTGGTGAGGATGTTTTGTTAATAAATCAGCCTGGCTGGCTAATTGCTAATTACAGCCTGCGCACAAGAGGCTGTGGAACAGTCTGGTTCGGTTTAGGATCACCTCCTTGAAATCTGCTGCTCTCCCCAAACTGCTGCATGGCTGAACCAATATATATCAAAAGTGACACCCAGTGGCTATAGACAGCAAATTGGTTCCAGATGTGCACTTGGGAGAGATTTCCTTTTCCTTTTGTTGTTGCTCAGCTATTCTGTGTTTTGGAAAAGAAAATGAGAACTTCTATTTCTGGCCTAGCAGGTTTGGGTTTAAAAATGTTGGGGGTTTTTTGTTTGGTTTTTTTTTTTCCGCTGTGTGTTAATAGGGCTCAACAGCTGTGATTGGGGAAATGGAAAATGAATAGAGTAGTAGTAGAAAGGAGAAGTCATTAAAGGTGCTGGGCTCCAGCCGCACTGAGTAATGGAGCCCAAGAATGACCTCCGGGCTGCCCTGGCCAGGGATGAGGCAAGTGCCAGCTGTGCTGCTCTTGTCCCTGCTCCAGGGAAGGGCAGAGCCGGGGAGATGCACCTGTGGCCCTGTCCTGACTCAGAGTCTGATGTAAGGTGAGAAAGTGATGCCTCTGAAGCTGGCAGGCAGGGTCCTCAGCACAGGGGACAGATTGCTGACCAAGAAAATAAATCCATCTCTCATCAAAAGCCCAGCAAACCCTCTTTTAAAGCATGTCTCCAGCTGTGTGCTGGGGCACACTCTGCTGCTTCCCTGCCACACTCTCACCAGCCCTAAACCAGGCATCCCCAGTACAGAGATGAGAAGAGTGGCTGGTGCTTAGAAAGTGCTGGATATGAATTTTTAGGATGGGTATTGTGATGATGCAAATGCAAGCTGGTTTGTCAGGCTGGGCTCCACATTTACATCCCAGAGTATGTATTGCAGTGTACATGTGAGCCAAACTCTGATCTGCACTTACGGGGCTTGGCTATTGTTGCAGAATGAGGTCTGCACCTCAAAAGCAGCATTTGAGGGTCTCATGGTGTGTGGTTGTAAATGGTATATATTATGATATCTTAATTGAAATAGTTTTGTATTAGTTGCAGAAGAGCATACAAGATGAAATTCTGGCATTAATGATGTTACTGGGAATTTTGCCATTTGCCTTTGGATGGCATTTTGTTTCTTTTCAAGTTTGGGTCGCTCTGTGAGCATGCTTGTCACTTTTTGTTCTGTTATTTCCAAAGTATGAAGAAAAAAAAAAAAAAAAAAAAAAAAAAAAAAAAAAACTGACACGAACCGAAAATTT
>VYZR01118903.1:0-13181 GCA_013400675.1 Oxylabes madagascariensis | reverse complement strand
AAATGACAAGAATCCAGAATTTTCTCTTTTTTTAAAAAATTGTTTTTAATTTCACAATTTGTCATCCAGTCTTGCTATTGTGGAAGGCCTAACTCATGTCCAAGAGTGGTTAGTATGCACAAAAAAATTTGAATATACCCTCACCTGGTCTGTAGTTCCTATCTGTGGGAGTAATGCCACTGGAACCAGAGGAAATATAGGGGTAAATAAAGCTGAGCCTCTGATTTTGTAAGATTTCTTCAGACTTCCCTGTGCAGAAGTGAAAAGGGCAGGGATATTTGAAAACTCAATTTCAGCATTTGCTTTAATAGGTTTTCCTTTCTCTGAGGTTTCCTTAATACACATCCTCTTCGTTAGAGCGCTTGAAATACTGATTATGTAAAACGATTGTTCTTTGCTTTATTTTGAACACTTGGTCCGGCAGAACGCCTTCCCTTGGCCGGGCAGTGAACGACTGCGGCGTGTGGTGAGGGCCAGAGCAAGTACTTGGTGTTACTGCCAAGAGCCTGTGGTCACTTCTGGAAGGAGCAGATTCATCTCCTGCTGCCTAATCAAACATGCATTAGTACTTAGTGCTGGAGTGGGAGCGGTGCAGGGCTAAGTGTGAGCCTCGATATTTCCACGGAGCTGAGCTCTGGAGTTTCACCAGCTGGAGGTAACCACCCCGTGCTGCTCAGAAAGAAGAACAGTGAGGCTGACTTCTCTAGTGCTCTGAGGAGCCTTCCTACCCATTTCCCATGTTTTGTTTTTTTTACATGCAGTCATGCTTTGTGGTCCATGACTTATCTTTGGTGGTTTTGGTTTCCATGATGGGGTTTTGTGCATTGCAGGGAGATGGGTTTGTTAAACGTGACACTTTTATATGCAAAGTATTTGCAGGATTTGTGGTGTATCTGTGTGCTGTATTCACTCTCCAGCTGCGGCAGTTGCTTTTATTTTGTTAGAAGACCAGAAGGAAGCAAGAAGATCCAGGCATCTTTCCCCATCCTTGGCCTCTCTGTGTCCCTGCTGGTGCAGAGAAGCCAGGACGGTGTGGATCTGGCTGTAGGCAGTATTTTCTTGAAATAGAAGTTATCCTTGGCTCTTTGTGAAGCCAACCTGGCTACTGTCTTGGCCCCCTCCTCCCTGGACAGTGCAAGCCCAGAGAGGAGAGGGCTGTGGGATGCAGCCAGAGGCTTCTCCCAGCCCTTGTAGGGCTTGATGGCACCATGAGGCTATCCCATTCTTCCCACACATCTCCAGCCCACCTGGGTTTTGGCTCTGAACCAGGCCAAGCTGCAAAGGCTGTACATGTGCTTCTGCAGAGGCTGAATGTGGGAGGGGAATCCAGTATGGTGGCATTGCTGCATGGCTTAGCACTTTCCAGCTCAGAAAGCAGTACCTTCCTCAGAGCCTTGGGGGGGACATAAAAAGGGATTTTTACCTTTGAGTAAATCCAGCACTTTGTTTCTAGGGAGCATTTCTCTGCGTTTGCTCTTCATGGAGGTAAAGAAATGAGAATGCAGGATGTTTTTAATAGTGTTTATCTTTACAGAAAATAAAAGGGAAAAACGATTATATAGTGAAAAAAATTATATAGCGAAACTCTTGTTGCAGGAGGGGCTGCTTTCATGGGAGAGGAAGAAGTGGAGAGTGGCCAGAATTGCTTAGAAAACCTGGAAAATATTCCCCACTTCCTAAATGCTGACAAACCCAAGAATAAGATGAATGTCGCTTCCACCCCAAACTCATATTCCTTCAATCTGGCCCCTTTGGCAGAGACTCTCTGATTTTTTGGCACCAACACAAGCCAGTTCTGCTGACCCAGGATACCATGTAGATGGCTATTTTGGCAGGCATGGAGGTACAGGGAGAGGGTGGACCTCTTTGTGGGGTCCCCTTTCCCTCTTGCACCCAGTTGGGATGTGCTGGAGCCATTTATCTTGTGCTGGGTGTTGCCTACAAAAACAGTACTCCTCCAGTGCTTCCACCTGCAGGAGGCTGCAGATTATTTAGGTTTGTGATTCTTTTGCTTTCCTGGGAATTAAAAAAAAAGAGAAAGAACTGTGAATGTGAGGGTACTGTTGTCAAGATTGCTTGCTTGCTTACTGCTTCTATCTTAATAAAAAGACCTGTCTCGTGGTTATGTTTGGCTTGTCAGCCCCTATAATGCTTCCAAAATTATTGCAGATAATTTCTTAAGCACCGGAAAGTGCAGAATCTGTAGTTGCAGATTTGTGTGATGTTTTTTTTCCTTAAGTGGTTCCTTACCCACTTTTATCCACAGCTGTATTGACAAAGTCCTCATTACTTCCTAATTTGCCATGTTCCCTGTTAACAACTCATTGAGAAGCTGTGGCTCAGCAGCTCAGCCAGTCCAGAACCATCCATTAATTCTGCTCACAGGCAGCCAAGTCCCTTCTCCAGTGCTTCCTCAGCTGCTCCACCTTGGAGGAGCATTAGCTCCTTGTACCACATGGCAGCCGTTAGTTTTTCTCCTCCAGTCTTAATTGAGTTGAGGGATATGTGTCTGGTTTTAACCTTCTTTTCACTTTCCCTTAACTATTATTCCCTGTATAGGGAGCAGTCCCTTAGGAAAGTCCCATGGGCTGTTACTGCTTGCTTTTCATCTTTCTACCTGCCTTGCACGCACACATGGACACACACACACAAAAAGACATATGCTCCCTGCACATGCATACACCTGCAAATTGTAGACTGTGGTCATTCATGATTAATGTAAAGAGTTTGGGTTACCTCAGTTTTGTTTCGTGCTTCAGGTAGCTATTGGGGTAGCTGTCTAATTAATGTGATGCAGCCCCTCTAATGAGAGGAGTGTTCCATGCTATTAAAATAATTTTGAAGATAATTTGAACTCTTTCATTTTTGTAACTGCTACAGCCATGTGTGTAGTACAGATTATACCTATAGAAAATTTTCAGTAAGAGGACTAGGGGAAAGTGTCCCTGATTTAAATTATTATGTGGTACAAACTCCCTGGGTAGGGCAGTCTCCAGCAAAGACCAGAAGAGAGTGGAGAGAGTGGTGAGGAATGCCAATGAAAAACAGGTAAGGCACTGGGAGTATGGGAGTCTTGCAGTGAAACCTGAATGAACCTGTGTATGCAGAAGAGATTACATATGCTTGATGTGCCAGTATGCCATAGCCCCATGTAACCCTATCTATTTTTATAGATTGGAAACTTCACATAGTAAAGCTGTAGCCTTGCTGAAGTCAAAATTGAGAGCCAGGTTGATTTGACTTGGAACCACTGAAAAGAAATCCCAATGCATCCTTACCTAAATCCTCTAGATTTGCATGCTAAATATCAAACTTCCTGCTTTCTAGAAATCCCTTCAGCAATGTTATTGGAGCTGCCTGCAGGATGTGAGATGGCACATGTTACAAGAAATAGTTCGGGTATTATTTGTAGCTTGGCTGTTACATGGCCAATATCCTTGCTGGACTGGGTCTATAGTCGACATCTGATTTATCAAGCTGGACTTCTGCTGTCCATGGGGTGGCTGTAGTATTTTCTCAATAGAGGAAACTGCATGCAGCCCTGTGAGAACTACATGGTATTTAGGCTGTTCTATGCTGCACTCTGAGTGCTGTGTGTCCTCAGGGATTTATGCCATTGCCAGTCGTGTCAAATCTGATGTCAAAACTGCCAGTGAAATATTTGCCTGTTGTGGTTCCTGGCTGAGTCATCACTTTGACTCAGTTGTGTTTCAAGTCTTGGCCATTAATGTTTTTAATGCAGGAGAGGCTACAAGCTGATTCCAGAGCTGATTCCAGCCCTGGATGTGGGTTCAAAACCCATGACTTGCAGATACCCGTTTGTGGACTCTGGAGCACCAGTGTCTTGGTGCACAAAAGCCTAAGGGCAGATCCTTCTGCCTAGGCAGGTCTTGTGAGAGCAAGGAGGTTTGATTTTTCAGTCTGAACAAGATGCAGAACTTGCTACTTGAGTCACCCTTAGCTGGGCTTCTGGGGTGGCAGGGCAGCTGCCTAGCATAGAGTAGCTGCATGAACTCACACGGAGCATCAGCTGGCACTGCTGAGTTTCTGGGAAGGATTAGGACTGGCAATTTTTTGAGGGCATCAAGAAGTATTTGCTCCCTCTGAAGACAAGTAGCTTATGGTGTAAATATAAATGAATTTTGCAGCTCAGAAACCCATCTGAAATGCGTGCTCTACATTGGAAAAACCCATGCTTTTCTGTCTTTCAGTAATGCTAAAAATAGACTAGCATTGCATATATATTTTCATCGTATGTTCCAAGTGAAAACTTGTCAGAGCTTAGGATGCTTTTCAATTCATATATTGGGATTTTCTTTAAAAACCACCCATGAAAACATAAACAAACCAAACAAATATAAAGAGCTTTTTACAATGTTAAAGTTGCTGACTCACATCTGCAAGAAAAAAATCTCCCTACCTTTATCTAGAAAGGCTTTTTTGTGTAAAAGTACAGCCTTATGCTTCTGAGAAGCGCCTTTAGCTTTTACTTGGTAGCTTTTGCAAATTTAAACAGCAGCGACCTCTGTGTATCAATTTGCCTGTCATTGCCACAGAGGTTGGCAGTCAGCAACCCTTGGCTGGAGTGAGAGAAGAAACTCCACACCTATACCACCACCACCTTCCTCAGTAGCCAAAGGATCCTGCAAACACGTCATCTAAAGCAATTGTAGCAATTGAACCAAGTTAAAGCAAGGTCAGGTCTTTCAGTTGTGTCCACTTCACAGCGGACGAAGCTGAGGGAGCGACAACAGGAGATAGCTGTGGGAATCCACAGCCGGATAGGATTACGCCTCGGGAATTTCTCTTTTCCCATTGTGACTATCGAGCCAGTCCTCTCCCTAAAGTTTGATTTAATACAGGCAGTGAATAAGTGCATGTGGTGGGGCAAGGGCTCCATAGGTGTCTGGAGAAGAGCAGTGTGAAGAGGCTGTTGTGCTGCACTTGAAATGATGTTTTTTTTTTCCTTGGAGCACTGTGATTGTCTGGGAATCTCTCATGTGCGCTGATGAGCTCTGGGACCTGGAGCACGCTGTAGGCTCTGCTGGGAACAGGGGGCTGGTGGCCCATCCAGGGTTTGTGAGCCTGTGTGAGAAGCGTTCAAAGGTGATGAGTGTTCTTACACTCTATAGGGGAGAGGGAGCAGCTGGTAAGGAGAACTGCTCCAGCTCCTAGAAATCAGAGAGAGTGGTTGTGTGTAGTGGCCCTGCTCTGGGCAGAATGTGGATTGTGAAGCTGGTCAGCAGCCAGCAGGGATTCTGCACCTACAAAGATGGGAGGAACTGTGAAAAACCAGGGCCAGGGATTATTTGGAGCTGGAATTTGTCAGAGTGCTGGCCCTAGTGCTTTGCAAATCCAGCATTGCAGCAGGTGGTGTCCAGACAGGAGCTTCATCCATCTTCTCATAGATCCATGCAAAAATAATGGAGCATCCTATTGCATTTTATAGTGCACAATTTCTCATGGTCTTTCACCTGACAATTGCTCCTGTTTATATACGGCTAGACTGCTACCATAACAACAATAACAATAACAGTACTACTACTACTGCTAATAATAACGGACAAGTCGGAGTTATTGCATATGCATGACAGGATTTTTAATATCTCTGTGTGCCAGCATGCAAGGGAGGGGGAGTGGTGGGCAGCCCAGGAAGGCTGTGTGTGGCTCTGGAGGGAGTGCAGGCTACATTTAGGTTCCCCCCATAACATCTGCTTTTCTGATGAGTCATTCTGTAATTCAGAGGGCTCCGGAGACGACAGCCCCACAAAACTGAGGTATGTTTGAGGTCTGATGGGGTAGAGAGTGGTCGTTTGCCCCACTCTAGAAGGAGGGTGCTGGCAGGGAGCTGCAGCGTGTGAAGGCAGTGGGGAGAAGGATATCTGATAGCCAGGACATTGAGGACTTGTCCCTTGTGGGGCAGTGCCAGCAGGCTGTTGCTACCTGCAGATGTCTTCAAGGCATAGGAGCTTATGGGACCCTGAGCTGTCAAAAAAATAGAGGAGTGCTGGATGGCAGGGGGGAACAGGGGAGGATGCTGCCTGGGAGGAGGAACCAGAGATGTGAGGGTTGGTGGGGCACTCTGCCTTTCTGAGGAAGTAGGAGAAGGCAGTATCCCAAGAGGAGCCAGCTACCCCCTTGTCAAGGGCAGGGGGACAGGGCCCAAAAGATTCCCTTTGGGAATCTGCTTTGTGTTGGTCTCCCCCTGCCTTCCCCGACCTCCCAGTTCCTGTGTGTGGGATGGGAGTTGCTGTGTGCAGAGACCTCTCCCTGCATCCTGATCTGGCATATTTTTCCATTTAGATATGAGCTCAGGAAAATACAAGTCTGTGCCAAAACATATATCTTTTTTTTATTATTATTATTTTTAACTTAAGTTCATACTTGACTTTAAACTGCGTGGAATTAGAGGGTGGAAGCATGCATTTAAAATTAAGCACAGGTACAGAGAAGGGCTGGAGGAGGAGGTCAAAGCACTCACTCACCTGCTGCCCAGGTAAGGTGTTTGTGCAGCAGCTGAGCTGCTCCTGATTTCCCATATCCTTCAAGCAGAATCAAGCCCAGCACCATGGTTAGATTAGTTTAATTAAGGCATGTGTTTCCAAAGCATGTAACTAGGTGACTTATCTGCTCTGTGTCTGCTCTGGAACACAAAATTACTGAATTCTCCTGGTTGGTACCTGCCTTTGTACCAGAGATAAATCAGTGTATATGCCAGTGATGTGATGCATTTGGCTAACCCATTTTCACACAGTGCTGTTAGGAAAGTGAAATATTTCTTGCTGATGTCACATTGTCTTGTGGATTATCACACCCTTATAACGCTGTGTTCCTCTTTCCTCTTTGGCACACAAGCAGTGTTTAAAAGAAAAAACCCAGCCCTTGATATGGTGCACACTCTTCAAGAGTATTTTTAACCTATTGCACTCAGCCATATTTGATTCTCTTCTCAAAATACAAATTTCCTTACGTGCTGAGATATGCAGTGATGATTTTTTGCCCCCCCCCCTTTCCCTCTTGGAAAAAGGAATGCAATATTTTGTGAGCAAACTCCATATCCTCATCTAGGGACTGAAATTGGACTTTATAGAAAATTTCCCTGCTTCTGCAGAACACTGATTCTCTTCCCTCTTGGGATTTATTGCACCAAATAGCCATACTCATTTCTGTCTCTCTGTTGAAATTTGTAAGACTGGGAAAGGAAAAAAAAAAAAGGCAATTTTATAGTGCAATTATCTGAGTTCCTGTAAATATTTTTATTTGCTGTGCTTCTTACTGTGATGGGGCAGATTTTGTGCTGGGTGAGTTTCTGTCCTGCGCAAGAGGAGGGAAAAGTGTGAACCTCTGAGCCCCCTGTTCAGCCGCAGCTCCCTGCTTTTCTGTTAGCCCTGCAGATGTTAGAGGCCCTGTACAAGCCTATCTTCATTTCTCTGATCCAAACTGTGTTCATTCATGCAAAACATAACCTCAAACTGAGTTTTTCTTTAATTGTATTCCTAGAACCAAGTTACATCTGTAACTACGTGCAGTTTTACAGTGTGGTTTGTAGCTCCCTTTCTGCTGTTTGCTCAGCAAGCGATGAAAAAACTCCCATTGATAACTTGTTCCCAGGTATTTCATACCTCAAAAGAGGGTCTCTTGTGCTCTGAAGATGACCTGGGAAGTAGTCACCTTCCAGGAACAAATACACCGCCGCTTACCCTCTTCTCCTCCTCTGGCTCCCACCACCCTCATGACAAACGAGCTGGGTTAGGAAAGTGTTTCATGTGAGCTATGGGAGATGATCTTCTGTCCTTATCTGCCTCCTTATGTGGCCGTGGTAGGTCTGGGGAGAACAAATGCCTTGGAAACAAATGCACCCTGGTCTTGAGGTGATGCGTTGGAATAGAAAAATGATGGAAGTGGCAACTCAGCCAGAGATGTCATATTTCAAAAAGAGGTTGTTCATTTACGTACCTGTGAAATTTGGGAACCCGGCGTCCTAGGGAGAGTTAGTGGCCTCAGGGCTTCTCTGTCCTTTGGCACTTCTGAAATATCTCATCCCCCCTCAAGAATATTAATATCAGAGCTATGTAAAGCCAAGTCCTCAGAAAGGGAAATAAATGCATAAAGAGCTATAAATAGGAAAAGGATATTCCAGAATCAACATCTTCTTAAATAATTTTTCTCAGGGTAGATCCTTTTGAGGTCAAGTTTTATATTTAAAATGTAAAATATTTGCCAACTCTGCACCTAATGCAGACTTTTTTTTCCCCTTCCTCCATGAAAAGGGACTGCAGAAGGAATGGAAGCAAGAGACTTGCAGTGACCTTCAGGGTGTTCAGCTGCAGTTATTTTATTAATTTTCTTCTGAAACAGGACTTGAAGCTATGGTTTTACTTATGGTTTGGCATCTTTCTCTTGGTTCCCAAATAATTCTTGGCATAGATGGAGTGAACTGTGTGCTGCACGCTTCATCTACTGCTTGGGCAGCTCTTGCTGGGACACGGGGCTGTGCAGGTGTTGTGTAGTGAAGGACCATGTCTCTGATAGTGCCCAGACTTCGTGGGGGTGTGGCCCAGATCCCAGCATTCACTTTTGGGGGCAGTTTTGTATGTTTTTGTATTGTTGGCAGAACAGCTGGCACCTGAAGGTGTAGCAGTTTGATACCGCTAAAAGTGAGACCAAACAGTCCAGTTTCTGATTTCTGACCTCGTTCACAGCTAACCTTCACATTGGCTGCAAAGTCTCCCACTTTCAGCCCTGAGCACAAGGTACCCATTGCTTCGACAGGAGATGCTGGAGACTTCCTGCAGCATTCCCTCTCCATCCTTGGCATCTCAGTGTTGGGGCATCTTCTCTCTCTGCGCAGGTCTGTTCTCCTGTCCCTATTGCAAAGAAACAGGGGAGAGTGAACCCAGGCCAGTGCATCAGCCAGAGCGGGACATGGTCCTGTGCCAGACTCCTGTCCTCTTTTTGGGATTACACTATGTGAAGGATGGGAGGAGGGCTTGCCCGTCGGGTGCACCGACCTCACAGAGCCCCATGGATGAGCATGGTTCATAAATCTCACTCTCCAAATAGTCCTGCCCTGGAGACAGGATGAGACATCTTGATTTAGACCTATTTGAAAATTGCTGAGCCGGTTTGCTCTCCCATTCTTTCGTTATCCTTGCTCCCTTCTCTGTATATATATTTATGTTCTCACACATATACGCACATGCACACACCCACACCCCCCTGCTCTCTGCTTCTCTCTCCTTGTTGTTGTGATGCTGCTGTGCCTTGGCACTGATGTGCGTGTGCTCCCGCAGGCCGTTCATCGTGCTGCCTCCCCTGATGGAGTGGATCCGGGTGGCGGTGGCTCACGCGGGGCACCGGCGCAGTTTCTCGGTGGACAGCGATGACGTACGGCAGGCGGCCAGGCTCCTGCTGCCGGGAGTTGACTGCGAGCCCCGACAGTTAAAGTAAGTGCACGGAATGCGGATCGGCTGCTTTGTGCAGAATGTCTGTCTTTCCTGGGGAACAGCGGGCAGGCGGGCGGGCACGGGGCTCTGTTGTTACCTGGGGAGGCGCAGGCATGCTCCGGCTCTCGCTGTATGTGTTGCAAAATCAGCTCCTGGTATTTGCTCACATCCGTGGGTAAGCCGGTTGCATGGTAATGAGCGCCTGACTATCTCACAGCTGGATCGAGCCTGTAATCTGCTCATCAGAGCTTACATGGTGGTGGTTCTTTTCTTTTTTTCCTCTTCCTGTTAGGGTCTGCTTGCTAATGAGGGGCTGAAATCTTCTGCTAATTGTCTGATTCACGTTGCTTTGCTAAAAAATTATGAAATGTAATTGGCAGGGCTGCAGGTATTTTTCAGGGCTTTGTTTTAAGCATTAATGCTTAAAGGGCACATTTAAACTTAGAGGTAAGACTACTTCTTATAATAAAATTGTATTTTTCATGCTAATGTCAGTTCAAATTACTTGTAAATGTCAGCCTAGATAATTTGACTTTTTCGTGTATCACATGTGACCTTTTGGTTTTCTAATGAAGTCTTAAAGTATTTATTGCCAGGATATGTTTTTAGTGTCTGTTTTGCCTTAATATTATGTACTTGGATAAAAGTATGTTCTAAGACTGCTCTGGAGACAAGAATATGTTTGGTTTTGGCGCTCATATGAAAAGGCATTCTGAATCTGCCAAAGCAGAAATTATTCACTGCTATTGCTTCACAAATTTGTACTGAAACCCCAATTTTCAGCAGTCTGCCTCTTGATACAGCAGTAGATGCATTCTTTCCTGCAACACAGAAGGCAGGGGGCTGATTTACGTGATTAGCTGTGACAACCTGCATGGGAGCAGCTGTCTTCTGTTGGCTCTGGCCTTGACGTGCTCTTTAACCAGAGAGTATAATACTTTACTGTCAGATCTACATAGGCTTTTTATAGTCACAGCTATTCAATATGTAATTGAAGAAATATATGGAATTTCAAAAGCCAAATCATGAGCATATCAGATTTCAAACCTTGGCTGTAATTGCTTCCTCTTGGTGCGCCCACCATGGCCCTCGTTTCCAGAAGAGCTACATTCTGTGTCCCTACTGAAATTTTAGGACTTACAGATACAGGTACTACACACTGTCTGAAGACATGGCACTTGGTTCTGAAAAGGCACAATTAATTTAATACCTCTTCAAGTATTTAGGTAGGATTGGAAATAAGACAGTAATGTTTCTATATGCTCTGTCTTAAAAATTATAGTACATACAGTAAAATACCTGTGGATTAATAAAACCGCCACAATATACGACCCAAAGGTTTTTTTTGACAGTGTGTATGTGTGTGTGTTTATATATGTATACACACATAGATATATTAAAAACATCTCATCAACTGCTACACTGTTATTTTAGTTTTTGTTAGGAAGTTTCAGAATAACTGAAACTTGTGGAGAGTTGTATTATACTGCCGAAGAATGTATTAATTATGGCGAACAAATTAGCACTTAGTTTAAAGTTGCCATCGATAATTCATTTCATAAAGAATACAAATGGTTGTTGTTGTCCTGCTTGTCTTAAAAGTGGGAATGAGCCTGAAGAGCACGGCCTGAGATTAATTAGATGAGAATGAAAAGGGAAAACTATTCCCGAGATAAATTCTAGATTTTAGAGAGACCAGCCTTTGCAGTGTGCCTGTATTTGACTGCAGGGGCAGGATTCATCCACTGATGTCCCAAAGTGACAATCTCTCTGCTGTGCTGGCAGACGAGTGTTCATGTACCTTGGGTTTTATTTTGAGGTCTGTGCCTGCTGCTGGTATAGTGCAGCAGGTTCTTTGCGTAGCTGCAAATAAGACTTGGGCTGCCTGTAATCCTGAGATCAAAGGGAAGACTGAGCTTTTCTGAAGAATAATATGAGTCATCAGGATGTTAATTTGGAACTTGGCTGCCTGTAATTTTTTATTTGTATTCAGCAGACCCTCAGCACTCCTGATTTTCATAAGCCAAACATCAACCCTTCACTCCTCCCCATTAGGGAGAGTGCCTTTCCAACTCTTTAACTCCTCAAGAAGCATCAATTCCATAAATTTTAACACTGGGGGAGGGAATACAATGACTTTGCAGGGGATGGCTTTTCAAGTAAGCTGCATTACGGCTGGAAGGAGGATTTTAAGTGCAGTTAGCTTGATAAATTTTGTGACTTTTATAGGAAAGGTTTATTAAGTAGAACCTTGAAAATGATTCAATTTCTAGGCTTTTTGTAGCAATATTCTTTAGTCCCTAAAACAGAGACTTGAACGCAGAAGTTCCCATGGTCCCAGGTGATACTGCATCATTCCATGGTGCTGGTTCGCAACCTGTCATTGCAAGTGCATAAAGCATGGAAAAACATGCATATGGGGAGAGGGAAAGATTGGCAGGATCTCAAAGGCTATGAAGTTCTGGATCAGTTCGAATAAAACCCAGATGTTCAGCTTCTTATCTGAACTGCAGCGTGGAGGTCTCCCCGCAAACCCATGTGACACTTCCCAGCATAATCACATACTACAGCAGTGAGATTCCCATTCTGTGGCTTTGTAAATCATCCCTGCTTTCTTCCTGCCTTTCATTCCTCTCTTTTGCCCTTTTTTTGAGCCTTTTAAAAAAAACCCATCACCTTAATTTCTGGCAGTGTTTTTCCTCTCCTGAAAGAGGAGCTGCTGTTGCTCTGAGTAGAGGAGTGAGGGAAGCTGGAATCAGTCAGGAGCTGCCTGTCTCCTTCCTGTTCTCTTTTCATTTTACAGCAGCAGATGTGCCAGAAGTTTCTTCCCTCTTGCCAGCTGTGGGAGATGAGCAGGGATGTAAGCGTTCACCTTCCCCCAGGAGTGAAAGCTTTAGACAGACCAGTTGTTTCCACCTTTTGCCAGGAGATGGGTTGAGTGCTGGACGCACGGCAGCTCACTGAGACGGAAACCCAAGTTGTGTCCAGGATATTGTCAAAGTGGGACAGCACACTTAAGTAAAGCCTTACCTATATCCAGGCCCTCTGGACCACCTGAGGCAGCTGGATGTAGTCATCTGAGGTGGCTCTCTGCTAGCATGAACCATGAACAGGGTACTCTGCTCCCTGTTCTTGACCTTTTATTAATGAAGGCATCAGGAATGAGAGTAGTTTGTTGTCAGAAAGGGGCCTGGTAGTAAAAACTACGTTGACCTGTCTTTCTGTTGTAATAAGGTAGCATCACTGCTCAGCCTTCACAGGCACTATCTGGCTGAAAAGAGATGTTGGCTTCTCCTCATCATCACATCTGCAAGGGATACCTTTCCACTTGCTCCAGCTAAACATAAGAAGCTCTTTGCACATCTTTCCTTCCTTCCTTCATTCTGTGGGATGTTTGTTTAAAACAAACCCCAGTGTGTTAGACATGTGATGGGGAGGATCACTGGTGCATGACTGCGTCTGGGGGCTGGAGGCTGATGGCAGAGAAACAGAGAAAGGGAGGAGCATCCTGTGTTGCTCAGCTCAAAGGCTACTGTGCCTTTCATCAGGGTCATGAGCTTTTCATTTCTGGTGACAATATATCGTGGCAATCCTGAAGGATGTAAAGATGCTGGAACACCTGTGAGAGGTGTGCATCAGTGTCGTGACCCAAGAGGCCACGACCCAAGAACTTAAGTGAATACTTTGCCACTGGTTTGGGGGAAGAAAATCCTGTTGGAAAAGAAAAAAACCAAA
>VYZR01118900.1:0-23194 GCA_013400675.1 Oxylabes madagascariensis | reverse complement strand
AAAACAACACAAGTCGAAGTTGCTGCTTGCAGAGTTTTCCTTTGTTCTTGGTGTATCAGACAGTCTCATCAGCTCACTATTATTTCATGTTGCTGTGCAATGAAAAATCCCAAACTGCCCCTTTGCTGAAAGGAATATAAGCATTTGCCTGTTTCTTTACCCTCTGGAACCCTGCACCCTCTGAAAATTATCATTTAAAAATAACAGTAAGCCTTTTTTTCCCCTCTCCTTTGTTGTGCAAGCACAGCACAGATCTGTAAGACCCTTGAAGTGTTGCATAGGTCAGCCTATTCTTTATGCTCAGTGAAAGAGCAGCACTTCAATGTTACTCATTTTTATTGTACTCAGAGTGTTTCTATGTACTTGACATACATAAATGATTATGATCCTTCCCTGAGAAGCTGCTTGGACACTGTACGAAATACAGGAAAAATGCAGCATGCAAATGCCTAACTACTTGTGTTGTTTTGCTTTCTTTTAGGTTATTCTTTTTAAAAACAGGACTGTACTAGAAAAGTGTCTAATAAATACTCTGGGATGAGGCATCCTTAAATGTCCTTCCATTTTATTTAGGAAAAAAAAAAAAGGAAAAGAAAAAAAAGCAGGTCTGCAGGGAAGCAGAGGGACTTGGATATGGAAGAGATCTGGCATGTCATTATGTCAAGGTTTCTAGTGTTACCTAGAACTTTTTTGCAGCTCAAGGGAAGAAACTTTCCAACTGGATAAATAATAACCTTGAAAAGGCACCAGACAAAACACGCAAAGTACAAGATATGAAAAGAGATCAGCAAAATAACCCCTGGCTTACAAGTCCAAAAGTGTAATGATAATATAAGCATTGTCAAAAGTCAGGCTCAGTTACACCTTGGAAAGGCTTAAAATACGTACACTGAAAAATACAACCCCAAAGTCCTGAATGGGCTCAAGAGGGCTTGGTTGCAAGATTTGGCATCTGGGATAAAAACATATCAAGTATTNAGACAGGTGAAGAGTGATGACATCAGGTAATATTGAAGAGGAGGCTGAAGGAAGATAAATGAAGCTTCTCTGGAAATATTATGAGATAAGGAGGACCTATGGATGCAATTTGGTCATGTAGAGCTGTAAACTTGTTCATATTGTATCCACGGAGAATGCGAGACTACATACAGAGCTGTGCTTTCCATAAAGACGGAGAATCCGTACCATAAGTATTAGCTCAGGAGAGATCTCATGTGAATCACTATGTAATTTTGGCCATCCTTGTTCCAGAGAGGTGTTTTACTTTACTCTAAAAAATCAACAAGCTCAAGAAGAGGTAGTAAGGTGATAATGAGAATGGGGATTGTCTGAAGAGAGGAGATTAACCAGCTTTTTGTCATTGTCTATAAATGTGCATTTGATACATGAAGAAGGGAAAGGTGAAGCACTATTTAACTCAAAGACAGCTTGATAACTTAGAAGATAACTAAGATAACTAATAACTCTTTAAAGTAACCTGAGTTGGGAAGGGTCTCTTGGTCAAAAAAAGTGAAAATTTTAATTCTTTGTCACTTGTTGAGAGGGATTATATTATGTCGCTGCCTGAAAAGATAGAGAATGAACTTCATATTTCTGAAGGTCTCTACTTCTGCACCCCTTCTCCACCCAGACCTCCACAACCTCTGCTGAGTTAGTTCTCTTAGAAGAACATGGGAAGGAATGGTTTTTCATAAATTTGGTTGTGTGGTAACATATTGTTATGGTTCATCAGAAAATACAAGAAATTCTCCTTTCTTGGAATGGCACTCTTGAGTCTTGGCCTCCTAATTATTTTTCAGTCCTCCAAGCACTACTGGTGGGAAATGGCAGTAAGTCTCTTGCCCTGTCTTCTGCTGAGAGTTGCCCGGGGCATTATTTGGCATTTCAAAGCTCTTCACAATTCTGGGTATGTGCAATTATTTCCCTCTTTGGGAAGAAATGCAGACATTCTGGGGTGAAAGCAAAACCCAACCGGTGGCAATGAATATTGAGGTGTCCTTCAGAATCGGGAGTCCTCACATAAGCATACGCTGGAAATAATTAGTTTATTACAAGCTGATGAGCTAATTCAGGCTGTGACCACCTTGTTTCCTTCTGGAGTGCGATGCCATTGCTTCCTGGGACCACCAGATGCCAGACTTTTACTGCAAAACCTCAGCCCTTTGACTGCACAATGGAAAGAAATGTTTTATGCACTTGCATTTTCCCGAATCCCTCCAGTTTTGTTTTCTGCAAAAGTGCATCGCGATTCGAGCTTATTTCTAAGGGTGTTCTGTAACTCTTTAAGATCATTTGCAAACAAATTATAGGGGGTTACTTAGAAACAGCCTCTTTGTAGACTGATGGCTTCTCTGACAAGCCAGTGACTTGAATGTCTTACTTCAAAATCATAATAAAAACTGGGCAGTTGGAAAAAGCACCACTGAAATGCACAAAAAGAATACCACAACAACTGGTTGAGAGCAGCAGCAAAATGTTCATATCAATAGCTCAAATCATTTGCATTTAACAACTTAAGAGTCTTAGATAAACAGCAAAATAATTACAGCCACCCTTATTTGCAGAAATGTTCTTAAGAGAAATACTTATTCTCATTTTTTTCTGTAATTTGAGCTGTAATTGTTTCATCATTTTTCTTTCTAATATACACATATTTTATCTAAATTTTACACTTTGCAAATGTACACACATATTTGATTAATTCTAAAATTCAGTTATTGCAAAATTATGCAATTATGTTTTTGCTATTAGAGTTNTAAAAAGGTAGCAATAGAAATTTAGAAGGAATTTTGGTCCCTTTCCTTTTGTCTAAGTCTTTATCACAAATTTTTAAGGGAAGAATAATTCTTTAAAAATGGAGGTAAATGTAAAGAGAGAACTGATACCTGTGTTTCGTTACAAGACAAAGGAAATACTGGAGATATAATCCCTCTGAACTTCAGTAAAGCAATCAGAAGTCTGACAAATTAGTAAAAATAATAACTTAAGAAAGACTCCATTTTTTGNACAGTCTCATTCCTAGGCAGAATATATTATTTTAACAAAGCATGCACTGGTTTATACAATTTAGAAATATTGAATTAATTTGTAATGAATTGACGATTTAGTGCAGAATGAAAATATTGAACTGTGAATCATCCATATTGGGCTAAAGAGACACATTGCACCATAAAAAAGAAATATACACAAGCACAAATACAAATAAAAGAAATATAATTTTGGCTAAAAGAACATAATAGAAATGCAGCAGTACAAGTAAACAGGCACATTATTTTGTTAAGTCAATTGTTAAAGCTTTCAAAAGCAAACCTTCCATGGTAAAACCATATACATATATTGGAAATAAACATATATTCCCCTCTATATCCTTCCCCTATATAAAAGCAAAGAGTATGCAAATATCATAAGACATTAATAAAAAATTATTTTGTTTCAAGCAGCAGAGATTTGTTTCAATTTGAAGTTGCTTTCAATTATTTTAAGGGAATATCAAACTATAAATTGTAGCATTATTGTAGATTTTTTTTTATTCCCTTATCCCACTGTATATAAAGCATCTTTTCATCAATGTGAAGTCAATTGTTAAAGCTTTCAAAAGCAAACCTTCCATGGTAAAACCATATACATATATTGGAAATAAACATATATTCCCCTCTATATCCTTCCCCTATATAAAAGCAAAGAGTATGCAAATATCATAAGACATTAATAAAAAATTCTGACAGTTAAAGCAAAGGCTCTCATTAATAATTAAAATACAAATTATGACAGAACACAGTGCTTTATTCTATCATGAAATTATGTTGGTCTACAATTATGATAACACTGGTTGTCAATTTTACATTATTTTGTGGAAATTAAAAGGAAAAAGGCAATGCAATAATGTTTGGGTACTGGCAAAAACAGCAAAGTGATATGAAATATTTACTACAAAAGCTTCTCAAAAAGTGTATGCATTATTGACACATAATCAAATAAAAAAATATTTCCATTTTCACAGCTCAACTACGATTATAACTTTGAATTCAATTTCTCTCTTAGTGTGAAAACATTAAACACAAGAATATATAATGTATACCAGAATAGTCCAGAGGCTTTTTTATCATCATCTCTCAGGGTAGAATCAGGATTTATTTGAACTTGACTGAATTGCCCATGGATAGCAAAAATCACTATTTGTTCTTGATTCAAGTAGAGTCTTTTTCCTGACATGAAAATGTCAAAAAGTTTCATAATGATAGTTTATGATGTCATTATAATTTCTCTCCATTCTTTAAAAACAGAGCATTAAGTCATTCCATTACACTGCCTTACGCTTAATCTTTCCCTTTTTCTAAAAAAATTGACATGTTTATCATTGATTTTTCAGCAGATGTTGTACTGGATGCCCTTTTATAAAAACTACCACAGTTAATCTGACCTCTCTTAATGATTACTCACATCTCCTTTAGTAAGTGAATAAAACTTTTCTTTCACAGATAGTAGGTACTTAATCCTCATTATTGAGAATATGCTGAACCTTGAATACTTGTCAAAGATTCATTTTATAATCCTGAGGTTGGTTTGCCATCAGTGATTTACACAGGGGCTGTGCTTGCAATAATTGATTCATTCCATACTTAAAGTCTACTGCTGTCATTAAAATGACAGTACAACACTTGCTGTTGCAATTTAGATTTACTTGAAAAAAAGGGCTTCATTCTCTCCTGGAAATATGTGGTATTGAAACAGGATAAATCATTCTGTGTGTCAAAATAAAATGATGATGACTTGATTCTTATTCTCAAAATATTAATCTAGAAACACGTTTAAAACACTATGGAAGTTTAACCTGCAATTGCATGAACAATACCTTCCTATCTTTTTGTTACTCTGCCTTGGTTCAAAGAGCATTTTTAAAGGCACTTTTTAAATCTGCCTATAAAAAGGAGTTTTAAGGTGCAGCTCCTATAGTTAATCAGCACGTCAGATGCAATGCCCCTCGATGCTAAGCTTTTATAACACACCAGACTACAATTTTGGACGGTCAGTGACGATGCTACAAATGAGAGCATATGTACATTTACAGTGGCTCCAGACAGAACTGTTCAGGCTGCTTTCCCCCAGAACATATTGTCTTCTCTGAGACCCAGAATCGAATGCAAAGCCTTTAGCCAATTCCTCACACTGACAATGTGACATGCAGCTTTCATTTTCTTGAGTGTGTTTGACGAGGGGATTAACTAAGTGCTAAGGTACGGTAGAACCCTCTAAAGGACACGGTAGTGCATTCCCCTGTAGGTCCCAGTTTTGTGAAACTATTCAGGAAAGGATTCCTGGTGAATTGTGACCCAGAAAACTACACCTGCTTAAGATTTCTACTTAGTAGGAAAAAAAAAAAAAAAGATATTATAAATGGAAAAAGGGTTTTGTATGACTCTTTCAGTAATATCATGTCAATTTTAATGAAGCTTTATTAAAGTTCTCAGATAAGTAAGAAAGATAATTGTCATTCATTAACATTGTGGTTCTACCACAGCTGAAAAAAACATGCTGTAAAATGTTAATAAGAGGAAATATTCAAATATATATGACTGAGATGGACAGAGACAGTGTGAAAGAATTAATTAAGCCACAAAAACTGCATCATTGATAGTTTAGTAAACTCTCAGGAGACAAAAAAATTAGGTTACAGTTAAATTGTATCCTTTCCAACCTTGATGTGCCTAAGTAGTAGACCACATACAAAAGCAGGAGGTCACTTAGGACTCAATTCTGACCAGAACAGCAGCTCACACTCCTCCCACCGAGGTCTCTGTCTTCTGTGCTTATTCAAGGACAGAGCAGGGTCTTCATCATTTAGGACATCTTTTGCACAGTGCAGTTAAAGAGAATAATTTGGCCCAGGCTGTAAGATCATTCTTGATCTCGGAGGGCTAAATTTAGCTCTGAATGTGTCATAATGTAGTTTTCTGCTGTGATAAAATTTGCCTCGTTTCCACTACTGTTCAATCAGACAAGTGAAAGAAAAACTGCAACTAACTGAATGTTTTCATGAACATTATCTTGAGTTTGGGCATACCACTGTTCCAATAGCTGATATACTGTTAATATTGACGTAAAAGGAAAAATCAACTGATTGTCTTGTGGTTTTGAAAACATACTGATTTTTGCCTGTTTATGCAATCTGAGTTCTGCAATTTAGTGTCCTCTTCCTTTAATAACTGGAGTTCTGTACATGTATATGAAGAGCAGGTTTAAATAACTGACTTTTTTTTTTGTTCCCAACTGGGCCTCCACAAGCAAATCTTGCAACTGAAGTTTCAGTGAGGAGGAAAATAACCCCATCAAAGTCAGAATCACTCATGAAGAGGAGCCTAAAATATAACTAATCACAATTGTTGGGGCTGAGAGTGCTTAACCACTGCAATGTTTTATCATTCTTCATGTAAAATCTTTTATAACTAGATATTCCACCACAATATCAGACATTTCTTCCAAAAATATCATCTGCAACTAAACCACCTGCTTTTAGTGTGGTTTAAAGTTTTTGAGAATTCACTTAAATATTTCTCTTTAAATATCTTATTCTAGTCCTGAAACAGAGAGAAAAAAATTGCAAGTAGCACATCTCTTTAGTGGCAGAACTAAAAGACCCCACATAATGGGGCAAATCAATGTATTGAGTGAACTGGTAATCAAGAAAAACAAGTGTTTTGATAGTATGTTCCACAAGTCATTGAATTTCATTTAAGTAATCTTCTAAAGAAAGAAGAAGAAGAAAAGAAAAAAGAAGAAGAATCTGCTAATTTGAAAAAAAAACTGTCTTGAACAGATATCTTTTTCCTTCAATGAGAACTCCAAGGTGTTTACTTTTCCTGAAATTTAACCACTTTATTGCTTGATACTAAAATCACTTTGTGCTAATATAGATTTATAACAAATACTCTTAAAGTATGCAAAAAAAGAAAAAACAAAAGTAGCCACAAATTAATTGATTACAATTATGCTTTGTATTTCTGCAATTAAACACATAACTAGAAAATACTGCTGTCATTTAATTCTCTAGGAAATGCTTTGCTAACTTGCAGCTAATAACAATAAAGTGCTTTTTCATTGAAACACTTTTCTTTCTTTTCCCCAGAAATATCAATAGGAAACCTTCTGTGTTATGCTGCATGCAGCATTAGAAGCATTCTCTATTGATTCTTTTTATAAAAAAATTACAGCTGCACATATTGCCAGGAAGTTCTGGGTTGGTTTGGTTTGTATGTTTAGTAGCAGCTGATTTAGTCCTTTGTTGTTGATAACAGCTGAGCTGTGTCTTTTAAGGGCACTATGTGTCTTTAAAAAATGCATTATTTTGTGCCTGAAGTGCATTCAAAACGTTGTGTGTGTGTGTGTGTGTGTGTGTGTGTGCAGGGCTCTGCCCTGGTACCAGTCCATGTTTCTGTGCTTGTTGTTTGGGGGAGATCAGTGGTTCCACCTGCCCCACAGGGGGGTCTGATGAGTGAAACCTTCCTGATAGGAGATGCGAGGGAGAGAGGGACATTTTGCCACTGGCAAAAAGTCTCCACATCCAAAAAGTTAGGAAATTTTCACTGTAGGAACAAAGATGCCACGTAGTAGGATGTGATACAGAATATTCTGTACTGGTCGTAAATCACAAAGCAGCTGAACTAATCTGCACATAAGGAAAATGGCACTCTAATTTTCTGTTAAAAACCCAAACAACATTCTCACCTTGCATTTCACTGCTCTTGTGCTACTCTACAAAGGAGAAGAAAACTGATTAGCAAAGTGTTAATCCAATAATTGTAACAAATAATTAGCTTTGTAATAATTAGACAGAGAAGCATATAGAATTAGAATTACATCAAATATGAATTTTCTCTCTTCTCCCTCCCTATCACGTTCACAATTCAATATTTGGGTGCAAATATCTTACATGAGATGACAGTGATTTCTTCATTTCATATGAAAACATTCAAAATAAATAAATTGTAAACATAATACCATTGTGAACTGAATGCTCAATAAAAATAGCAAGGCCGAGATGTTTTCTTTGACCTTCCTTTCTTCTCATTATCTCTTCCTCAGGACATTCACTCCTTGTTGTGACCCTTTGTAATTTCTCTTTTATTATAAATTGTTAATATAAAAATGCTGTGGCTCATGAAGCTTCAGGTATGATAAATGCCATTCATGTCAGAAATAAAATCAGATTGACATGCCAGAAGAAAACACTTTTAAAACTGGTGAATATTCAGCTCTTGATAGGATTCCCTGCTGCTTAGACCATCTCTCCTTAATATATCTCTTAGGTGTTTGTCAGCTACAGCATCTACCGTTGCAGTTTTAAGGTCTGTCATGAATGGTGCTTAAAAAACCATTTTGCATTTCAAATTTTATGTGGACTTTTGTACTTGTGTTGAAGCCATGTAATGTGACTAACAGCTAAGAAGAGTGCAAAACGTTTAAAGTAGAAATAAACTGGAGATGGCTTGTCTGACCAAGGGGGACACAACCAACCACCTGGCATGGAAGCTGCCTTACAAACCTCCGTGTGGATGAGCTACGCCAGCAATGCCCCGGGCACCCAGAGAGATGCCATCAGCATAAAAAGAGATCAAAAGGATTATATTGCCTCATTCGGGGCCCGATTCTTGCACTTGGGGCTCAAAGGACCCAGAGGCTCTGGGACTTTAAAATCCGTCACCCCTTTTTTGTTAAGCCCCTCCTGCTGAGGCCAGGCAAACTCGTTGTGGGTTTGTAACCCGCTGCCAGGGGGCTGTGCCTGGGGGAGAGCCCCTCGTGTGTCCCCACCCCCGTCACCTCTGAAAGAAGCCGCTTCAGAGCCTCCCCTCATTTGCATGGGGAGATTTAATTTCCATCCCTTAAATATGACGAATTGCCGAGATTTCCTTCAGTTAATGCTTTTAACAGCTCCCAATAAACTTCATTAATCAGGCCAGCTCTAGGCCCAACGTGCAGCCTGGAAGCAGCTAATTTGCCTGATGAGCCCGCGACTTTAGTGAATAAACAGGTGGATAAGCCGAGGGTTTTATGGCCTTAATTACACTCTAATCAGTTCAGCACTTGGCGGGCAAAAGGGAAGAGGGATAAAAGAGGTGGCGGCAGAAAGAGCATCAGCAGCCACTGCTTCTCAGTCCTTCCCTTCCCACATCAGCTCCGCTCTCCTGCTTCACTCTCTCCTCTCCTGCTCTCCCCTGCCAGGCTTTGTCTCTCCCCTCCTTCCTCCTCTGCTGTTTCCCTTTTCCTCCTCTCTTTCCACCCTCCTGTGTCTTTCACGTGAAAATCATCATCTGATGGAGAGAGAGGCTATTTTGTTCTTTCTCTCCTGCTACTTGGCTGCACCCCCTTTCCTCTTTTCTGTTTCTCTGTCCGTACCTCGTTCCCCCTCTCCCCTGCCTCTGGGCCCTGCCTCCCCCCACCACCTCCATGCCTCTCTCTCCACCGCTACACATCCTCCCTGTCACAGTTAGGCCGCCTGACAAATCACTTCAAGGGCAGCCTAACTTTGAAGGACAAGACAAAGCTTTAGCATATGGTCCAATCCCCAGATGTTTGTCTCTCTCTCTTGCTCTCTCTCCCTCCCCTCTAAGAAGGGCTACTTGGGAAGCTCGGCTTCTTTTTTGTTGCCGCTCCGCTCCCTCCCCCGAGCTGCGGCGGGGGCCCTGGTTGCCGGCGAGGGCCGCTGCTCCCTTCGCGGCCTCCCCGCGGGGGGAGCGGCGCTCCTTCTCCTCAGGCTCGGGGATGTTTTCCACAGCACGGGGAGGGGCCGTGGCAAGAGGACGTTCCCGGGTCTGGTCGGACCTGCCTGGCATCGTCATCCCCGCTCCCGTGCCGTCCAGAGTGGCAGCGGCGGGAGGCGGCGGGATGCTGCCGCGTCCCCGTGCGCCGCGTGGGGAAGGAGAGTCCCGGCGGGGGCCGGGCCGGGCCGAGGGAGGGAGGGGGAGCGGCCAGCTCTCCCCAAACCCTGAGCACTCTGATCTGCCTGCTTTCCTGTGTTTACTTTAGGATTCGGCTGAAAATAGCTGTGCCAGCCGGGCATCCCCCTGCAGACCCGGCAGCGAGGGTCTGGCGCGGCTCGCCGGGCTTGGGCTTCTCGCCCCAAGTTCTGTCCCTCCGTAGGAGCAGTCCCTCGCACCGTGCTCTGGCCGGCACCGAAACTAAAACGCCTGCCCGCCAGCCACTTTGTGGCTTTAAAAACACACAAAAAGCTGCTCACGAGGTGTCCGTGGCTCAGTCTGGCCGTGAGAAAGCCCAGCTGAAGAAAAGGGCATCGCTGCTCATGTAGCCGGCTCCTAAAACCACAGGGCTCCTAAGAAGCAAAACGTATTTTTTCCTTCCAAAAACTTGTTCTGTAAAGGATTTGTTTGAGCATTTTATCTTGGCTGTCAAAAGCATATTAAGAGAATAAAAGATTGTATTATCCAGTACCCCCTTCTTAATACAGTTTTTCATCCTGTACATGTAACAATATTGAGACTTAAAAAAATGAACTGTCACAAAAGGAAAATGGATTTCATCTTTGTCTGTCCGTTTTCAGAGGGATTAAAACGTTCCTATTATTTTGGAGGCTGACACAATTTTCACTTGAAATTTGCATGGGTGTCTTTATGATATCTCTTGCTTAATTTGTTTTTAACTAGTGCTAATTAACACTTTTCCACAGCTTTATAATAGATATCTGTAGTGTATATTCAACTGGATTTTAAAAACCCCTTGGTTTATATGACCAGCATATATTCTTAAATGTTACATATTTTTTATAAAATCAAACACAGTGCATCCTTTGCAGAGATCATCTCCTTTAGACAAAACAACATTTCTTGCATACGTGAATTTTTAAAGTGGAAAATTAGTTTAATCATCTTTTAAGTGCATTTACTTAAAGCTTTCTTGATCAAAAATAATTATGAGGAGGTGCCTCTTTTGTAAAATTATCAGTGTAAAAGATACCTTTGGAGAAAGTTATACAATGACTTGTCTTTTAATTTTCAATGTTTTATGACTCTAAGAATGCTGAGTATACTCAGTGCTGGCTTTTTCCCTGTCCTGTTGTTATGATAAAGTAAAATTCTGATGCCTTTTCTTGGGTATAACGGAGAAGAAATGGGCAGCAAAAACTTGCAGCTTTTGCATGCAGTACCCAGATTAAATTGGCTGCCCCTTAATCAAATTACCTCTTGTATAGTTATGTTGCCTTGATGGAATTTGGGATCCCAGTATCTTGCAGTTCCTTTCCGTGTCTGCATCTCGCATTGCTGTTTGATAATCAAAGCGAATAAAGATATTTTTTAAAACGCGTGACAATTTCCGTCCGCCCCCAACCCCCCCCCAAGTTCTGCAAATTCTCAAAGTGGCCCTGGAGAAATACAAATGCACAAAGCGACAGGCGAAGCCGGGCCTGTGCTCAGCACTCCATCATTCCTTGTCACAGGCGCAGCCACTATGCATTATCCTGCCGTGATTGATAGAGTGGGTTTGTGCAGACCGGGGAGCTGGGCACGGCTCAGATGGGGCCCTGGCGCTCTGGCTCCCTTCCATGCTACCTGTAGGGAGCAGGGAAAACTTTGCTGGGATTGCCACTTTAGCACTGGTCAGAAATTTCACTTCTGTGCCCACAGTGTAAAGGTTGTATTCCCAAAAAGGCAAATGTAGCTTTTAGTCTTACCGCTCCAAAAACCGGAGACAGAGGAAAGAAGGACATATCCTGCTTACATAACACAGTAATGAAATGGCTTTCAGGTTATCACAAAGTTTGGTTTTTTGTTTTATTTGAAAACTTCTTTGGTGGGCAGTGTACTCAAAGACTTATCTTTCAGCTCATTTATTCATCAGGAGGTGTTGACAGACAGCCCACACTTTCAGTGCAGCGCTGCCCTTTTAAGACTAATCTGATGTCAGTGATACTGGTCAGAAGAACAGAATAAAATATATGTAAAGTAGATTGTTATATGCAAAACCAAAACATAATAAAATTCTATTCCCAGGATGCAGGTGACCAGAAAGTCTACCTAAAGGGGCTATTATTGCTGTAGGATAGAATGTAATAATTTATGCAGTTAGAATCTTTGACACATTTTTGTTCAGCTGGGGAGAAGAGTTGAGGATTCTTCGCCTATGATCATTCAAGATCTTGACTAATTGATGTGCGATCAAAGATGACAACGATCTCACCAGTGTTATGTAAAACTGTAATATCCTCCAGTTCCTTCATTTCTTCCTGAAATGGCCAAAGGCAAAATAATTTGCATAAAAGGTCTCAAGTTTTAAAATGTAAAATTTCTTTCATTGGGACTTCTGCGTGATCCCTGAAGATTTCTATGGATGTTTACAAACTTAATCAAAATGAGCATATAAATATTATTGCAAGTGATTCTGAGGGGGGAAACAGAACTTTGTTTTGATTTAAAGTATTACCAAATTGAAATAATATGGAATGACACTTTTAAAATGTGATATTTGAGTTCACATCCATATTTATAGTGATTATTTGCTGGAAGGAGCCACTCTTAGATACTAATTGATGAATCCTAATTTATCATCCTGTAAACTGTCCCCACCCCCCATTTAATTTCTCTGGGCAAAACCGCCTTGAAATACAGAAGCAAGGAGGCTGTGTATTCTACATCAATAAAAGAAATTGTGGAAAATGCTTTCTACTACATATTGCTTTAAAAGAAATCCTTGTATATTTTTGGGGGGGGGTTGAAGTTGAGTTTGTTTTTTTTTTTCAATGCTCATAACAAACAAGAAGGTTGAATTCATGAGTGCTCATTTTACACACTCCTGTGCTACAGTGCATTTAAATAATTTGAAGGTATTGACTGCAACACCAGCAGGTGTCTACCCACTTTTACATCCTTGCAATTTTGGAAAGATCACTTTTATTTATTGAGAAATTTAGCTGAGAAATGAGCATGCTCTACTTTACATTTGAGGTCTTTTCAATGGAGAAGAAAAGTATCTGCTTACCTGTCTGTATATTATTGTACATATTTGTGTGCAGACATGATTTGTGTATAACGGCTTGCAAAAAATGAGTTTTGCTGTTTATTTTTTTAAATATGAAGTGAAGATGACAAGATCATCCCAAACTTCATTTCTTCCCCTGGACCTCACCTGTATTGCAACATTTTAGAATATGTTCCACTTAAACATTTACTTCAGGTAATTTTACTTTACTTGACTGTGGTTTAAACCCTGCCTTTGCAATTGTGTTATACCTAAACATGTGAAAATGTGAAGCAGCTACTTAAAAAATGCTTACCACTGTAGAATAATTAACATCACCCTGGAGTAGTACATCATAGCTAATTCAGTGAGCCCTGCTTTACAGCTGCCACCAAGCAACAAGCAGTAGTTATAAAATGCTCACCTATCAGGATATTCCTTTAACACCTCATTTATTATTGTAACATGAAAAATGTCCCCTTCCATTTATTATGATATCACTGCATTAGGGGTGTTAGTCACAAAGAAATGATTTGTATATGCACACATATAAAGGTGCAGTTTCCTTGTAAAACACAGGGAATTTGTCTAACAAGTTATCTTAGATGCAAATGAAATGGATGTGTATTGAAAGGAGGATGGCAAGAGTTGAAGAAGTAGAGTTGTATGCCTAAGTAAAAGATGAGGGGGTAGTTTTGTGTTTTTCTCTGTGTTTAATGCTTATTTTCTCTAAGCAAACATAGGCAAAAAACAGCAGTTAACGGAGTCAAGAAACACAGACAAACAGACACGCAGGCACACACGTGAGTGTAGGTTGACAGTCCATTGCCTTTATAAACATATGATAGACCCAGAGGCAAATTCAAAGCTGCCAACACAACTACTAAATGAGTCTGCCAAAGAGCCAGATGCTGCAGCTGGAAAAGCATTTTCATTGTCTTAGCAGCTGCATACAGCGATTGCTATCCCGAAAGGAGGGGAAGGAATTGGGAACATGGTTATCAATTAAATGGTGCCCAGCTATGCTTTCTGTGTACTTGTGGGAGCCTATGTGTGCAATTATGGCAGCAACTGTGTTTACTAGGGGGAAAAAATTATTATTTTTTATTTTCTAATGGCTTCTTAAAGGCCAAAATAGAATTGTTTGGGGAAGTCATATTTTAAAGAAAATTAAGATGACTGGTTCTGATTTTCTGGGTTTTTTTTGCAAGTACTGGCTCAGAGAGAACAGATCAATGCTCACTTGAAAGCTATTTGGGATCCACATGAAGATACAGCCTTCCTTCCCACATCCCCTACCCCTACACTATATGGAATTTTGATTTGGGGAAATAAGTCAGGGTAGTCCAAGAGTTTTAAAAGCACAGTTTAGTGACTACAAGGCTCAGAGAGGATATTCTGAGCCCCAGAAAATAACCCTCTAACTTTTACTTGTGCAGGGCACTTGTAGAGCAGGGGTGGCAGAGACAGCATGTGGTTTCACAAGGATTCAGGACACAGCTGAACCACTGCTCGAGTTAAAGAACAAAAGGAGACATAGCAAATCTGTAATGTAGATTTTTTACCTAAAATGAAAAAGAGGAGAAAGGGTAGTGGCAACGGGGGTGGCCATCCACGTTGTTCTGGTGAGCAGCCTGGGTTCTGCGCTACCGTGCTGCTCCATCTGGCCCCTACAGTGGCTGTGCAGGTCCTGCTAGCATGAGATGGTATATATTTGAATTTACAGTGACTTGAAAAGACAGATGTGTGCAATTTGTAGGACTGGTCTATGTGCAATTAAGAAACATGGTAGCTGAAGTGGTGTTCCCATTCTTTTTCTAAGAAGCTGCACAGATTTGTGCTGTGAACTATGAAGAGGTCTTTATGCAAAATTAGAGACTGGGAAACTGTGTGCTAAAGCCTTCTTGGCTGGATCATTACTTTTTTATCATTATAATGGCCTGTCATACAGATAAAGTTTTTTTTTCCCCCAAAAAAAGTTCATCAACCCTGCAAGAAAGGGGACTAGAAGACAAAATCAATTGAAATCATTATTTCACAGGCTGGATATATTTTAAAATGTTTCCCTTTAAGTGGTTGTATATCATTACATGTGATTTGTATTATAAAAGTGGCAAATTATTAAAAATCCCAACCAATGAGCTAAGAGTGGATCTTGGCTGGCATACAGTACAGATAGTGCCCATGAGTATGCATATCCATATGTAACTGCTTTTAGAGGAAGCTGACTTGGGCATGTATTTGTGATATTAAAGTATTGAATCTGAAATAGTATTGCATAAATTAGCTTTCAGATTTGTCTTGAGGAAAAGAGAAGAAAGGAAATGTCTGCAAAAGAGTAGCTGCTCATTTTCCTGCTCTTAATTTTTACTGGGAATCTTATGTTCAATGTTCAGTATAAGTAGGACAAAGTAAGGGTTTTCTCTTTAAAAAAATGAAGAGAAATTTTTCTTTTAAAAAAATTTTTTAAAATTGTTTTCTTTAAAAAAAAAAACTCACAAAGAATGTGAGTTCCGCCATACTCAGAGACAGCAATTTTCTTTCTGACAGAATATTCACGAACAGGTAGGAGATTTTCAGTGAGAAAATACTGCTTTCATGCTTTTGCCATGCAATCCTTCCCTCCCTGTCTCCCTTTACTTTTTTTTTTTTCTGTTCTAGATTTAGTGGCTGCTTCATTTTGTTTTTCCTAAGTGAGCCATGGAGTAGAATGCTCCTAAACCAGGAGCAGATGCAAAGAAGTGACAGACAGAATTGCAGAGGGAGCTGGAATAAAAAGGAAAGAAAAAAAGGCGGCGGTGTCCTGCAGGGGAAGTTGCAAGGTGGATAAAGAACTTTTGTTCGCCGTTTGGTGGAACAGTCGTGTCTCCCAGTGGGCTGAGCAGGCTGGCTGATACATCCAGAGGGGACGGGTGTCAGGCTGGTGCAGGTGTCAGTGGCTGCCAGTGAGTGATTGCACCATCAGCCTCCTACCGTGATCCATCATGCGGGCCCAGCCGGTGAAGAATCACAGCCTCAGCAAGGTGCTGAGCCCAGCAACATGTCATTAAACAAGGTTACCACCGGCAGATTTGTTCCCATGATCAATCTGGTCAATAACCGTTCCACCTCGCTGTACATTTTCCCCCCTTAAAAACATAAACAAGTATTATGAAAGTGGTGGCAAAACAATGCAAAGCCATAAGAAGACCTAATTTCTCCAATGGCAAGCTGCAGGCTTCTAGTGAATCCCTTATAAATCAGGAAAAATAACCATTCCTGCAAAAATTTATTCTCAGACTAAGCCTCTGGGCTAATTTGTATTTTATAACTTGCAATTGTTTATTTCTGATTCATTCTTGCATGGATTTTTTTCTTGCTAATTTTCAACCCCCAGCATATAGTTCTAATATGTATTAGGATGTGGTGTGCTGTGTAATAACTATGTCAGTTTAGAGATATCCAAAAGAAATCTCCCAGAGGATGGAAATAAAACACTTCTGTTATTGCTTTGCTTTAATTCTGGTTTCTGGTATTAACCCTCTTTTATATCTGAACAGCTCTCCTCCCACCCTGGCCCACCCAGCATCATTGTGCTGTGCAAACAACCTCACTTACAAAATCCTTGTGTTTGTGTTCATGGGAATGCAGAATCCTCCTCTCTATGCTCACAGGGCTGCTGTTTGCCTTCCCTGTTATGATGGTGGGCTGCAAACTTCTGGGCAGTAATTGGGAGATCTTGGAGTCCTGCATCGGACAGAAGCTCACCAAGAGGGCTATTAATACAGTCTTTGTGCTGCACTCGAGTGGTAATGATATGAGAGGTGAAAGCCAAATCAGAGAGCTTTATAAACTCTTAGGCAGCAACAAATAAGCTGAATTTCTCCCCAGCAGGCTACTAAGCTTTGGAAAATGAGTAAAGGAGGCTAGGGGAAAAAAGAGAGCTGACATTCCTCCGTCATCTCTTTTACAAACACAGCAAAATCATGTGCTGATCAGAAACACAAATCCAGAAAGGGTGGGTTGGGAAAGGATTGTCTGTGGTACACAGCAAAGTAGACTGTGACCTGGTGTCCTGTCTTCTTTTTACCATCTTCCAATCTAAAGGAAAAAGAAGCCCAAGCAAACCTCTGCTGAAAAGGAAAGTAATTCTGAGATGGTTGTTTCCACTGATTTGACGAAGTCAGTTTCAGAGTTCTTCCACGTAGACAGGCTGACCATGCCTGTGAATGAATGGCTGTTACTAAACCTGCCTGACCTTCCCATCAATAAGGGTGAGGCTGAGGGCTCAGGGAAAATGTGACATGTGCTCTCCCCTCCTTTGTACTTCAGGTCAAAAATTGCCTGGGGTACGATGTCAGCACCTCCAGCCAGACCCGTATTCCCCACAGGCTCCCGCTCCAGTTCACGCTCCAGCACTGCTCCTGGCCTGGGGGCTCCTCAGTCACAACGCTGGTGCTTTCCCAGGCACCGAGGAACTGTGCTCCTTCACAGGCCCCCAGACATCTCAGGCTTGCTGTAGCTGTAGTCCAGAGCCTGCAACATATCAGGATGTTTGTAACAACAAATTCTTGCTACGGGAAGAAAGGATATGTAAAGCCAAGGATTTATTGTGAGCATAACAGAAATCCTGGCAGTCTGATCAAGAAATTGTTGTTGGTGTATTAGTTCAGTTCTTACGGAAGGAAGAGAGGAAGAAAGCAGAGGGAAAAAAAGAGAGAGACAGAGAGAGAGGGAGGGGAAGGAAGGAAGAAAGGAAGGAAGGAAGGAAGGAAGGAAGGAAGCAAGGAAGCAAGGAAGGAAGGACTACTTAACAGAAAAAAAACAAAACAAACAAAACAAAAAACAAAACAAAAAAAAAAAAAAAAAACAAACCAAAAAAAAATCCCAGAAAAAAATAATTATGTTAAATAGTTACCCACATTTCCTAGAATCTTCCCATTTTCCTGGTTCTGTGCTCACATGCTCACTCTTCCACTGCTCCTTTGGGTCCTAGGGTCAGTGGGGGCAGCCTGGCGTGTGTGTGGGTGCAGTAAGTGACCAGCACCATGGGTCCTTCCTGCAGAGGAACAGGGAGTTTTGTTGGTAGTTTCTTCTTCCTCATTTGAGGATATCCTTGGGACCATGTTTAAATGTTTGCTATTTTGCTTTTACACCTTGGGCTGAAACTCTACATTGCATAAAAATACAGTGCATTTTATGTATGTTGGATACTATTTCTTTCTCTTTGTTACCCCCAAAACACATTCAGGACAGTTCTAGATCAGTATCTCTGTCACTGATGGTTGGTGACAGAACAGTTGCTCATAGCCTTGGGGTCTCCAGTGCCAAACTTGGGCCCCATCTCTTATACATCCCATGCTTGCATCATCTTCACAGCTTCTTGTGTTTCCAATTCCTTAAGGCCTCTTTCCTGGCACACCAGACCCGTGTTTATGTACATTACTTCATTGTGTTAGAGTCCTAAGTATCTCATCCTGCACAGAACAATTGTTTATTAAGTGTTAACCAAATAAAAACTATTGTTGTACTATCTAAAATATCTAAAATCTAAAAAATAATTTTAGATAATTAAAAAACACGGATATATCTCCAAATCTAGGATGGCAGAACAATTATGAGGTACTAGGTGCTTTCTGGGCTGTCTCTTAGTTGGATGTCTCATTAAAGTATTCGAGAACCTTCTGTGTTTCTGGTCAAGCAGAAGCAGAATTGGAGCTCCTCCCTTGAGTTCTGATGCTTTCTTTGGCACTGAAGTACATAAAATGACAAGAAGTTTGGAAACGTTACCTGAATGTTTGGGTTTGAAGAGGTTCAGGACCTTTCTGTTTGGAGTTCACAACCCTATTATTAAAAGACATTTCACAGTGTTGAATATTTAAAAATAATACATTTCCTTATGTTACGATTTAAAAGCAGATCATTCACTGCCTGCATTTGCGAGTTTAAGAGGAGCTTTTATATTGTCTTATTATGGAAATAAATTCACAGTGATAGAGAATTAATCAGTTGTGGGGCTTTTTTATCCATGTTTGTTTGCTTGCTTGTTTGTTTGTTTATTTGTTTAACCTGCAGTGAATTCATCTGTGGCAATCATTGCTGGTAAAGCTGGTATCAAGACCTCATCCCCACGATCTGCCAATAGTGGACTCCCAGCCTGTATTGATATATGCACTAGAGAATTGATTGCCTGCCTGAGTAGATAAGAACATGTATTGTTCTTCAGTGGGTGTAGTGCATTACTCTTTCCTGGCTAATGTGATCTCAGAATCCTTCTCAATAACACAATTCCACCAATCAAACCAGATGACAAAATATAAATTTTATGGAGTTGTAGTCTTCAATTCATAATCTTTTGTAAAAGACAAATACGGATGAGTGAAGTTTCCCATAATGAAAAAACCATAAAATTTCTGTGTCCGCCAAGGTTCTCTTTTTGATGCATTTCTTATGCTCATTCTTCTAGCTTTTCTACAGATTTAATTTCCTTCTGCTGACAGTAATCCTGTGATTGTAGATCTAATTTTCCTCTTAGTTAGTGAAGAGTAAGTCCCAGAACTACCAAAACTATTTAATGTAGTTAACACCTGAATGAGTTATGGCTTCAGTGCTGCATTGGTTGCAGCGTCCTCATAGCCACGAGTGGTTCTTGTGGTACAGGAATATCAATGATTGAAGAGAATTCCAGTAATAAATAGTCAATAATTCTGTAAAAGAATTTAAAACATGAATTACATTTACCCACATGTTGTTACCAGCATTTTTTCTTTGTTACTAATTAGAAGCTGAAGGACATATATTTCTCATCATAGTTGCATCCCTGTTACTCCATCATAAAGTTATTTATTTCCAACTCTGCTTTTTTAAGATGGGTGTTTATCTGTTCGCATCCAGATCTCAAAATGTCAATACATCTTTAAACCCATAAAAATAGGGAACATTTTATCCTATCCAATGCAACATTATTCAAGGTCAAACTAAAACTTTGTTTTCATAATCAATTGCAGTATTACTGCAATCCTGAACTCCCTGTTGCAAACCATAGTGATGTGCAGCCCACGAATCAGAAATTCTGTAAAAATAGCCTGGCTATGTCTTAGTTCAAATTTATTCTCCATGGAAATTCTGTGTGAAAATCAATCAAAACTTTTTTCAAATTCAACTGTCATCTCCTGCCCACTATAAATTTAACCCTAACAGAACCTAATAAACTCTTCATGGTGTTTCATCCTATATGTACAACCGTTTTCTTCAAACTTCAACAATAGAGAGAATAATACGTAGTGACAGGAGGGAGTGAAGAAAATTGTCACAAATAGTGCAGAAGTGGAACCCAGAATTAATTTCTACAATTAATTTCTATGGATTTTTATACTATTCCTTAAAAAAATAAATTGTTATCCTTGGCAAGTGATCATATTATACTAGAATTTAAATTTTTCTTAAGCTAAATCCTCATTACAGTCGGGAGTTCTGCTGAAAACTGAAAGGAGCAACATAGTCCATTGAACGGGCTGATCAAGGAGGAATATTGCTGTTTATATTGGCCATTTCACAGCCCTTGTCATTACCTTTCAATGGCAATAAGGTTATGAATAAGCAGGGCTGTGAAAGGTGTCCTTCCCAAAGGTGGGATGTGGCTCCATGCCAGACTTCATAGGCAACCGCATCCAGTTTGTTTCTCAGCCAAAACAAGCTGAAGTCTCAGGTTTTTAAAAGACGTAAAATGTACAGATGTTGTCCATCAATGACATCAAAAATTGCACCTAGGTGAACCAAATTCACTCCAAATGAGCTAATTGTATTCAGAACATAGAGGTCAGTCAGCTGCATATTGTCAGTTAGTCCTCATTGAGATGACTTTTCTTTTTTTCCTATTTTTCCCTCTAAATCAAGAAAATGGGTGTGTCTTTGAACAGTTATCCTTTTTTTCTGTTTTCTATTTTTTCCCTCACATTCCTCCCCCACTTCCAAATGCCTTAAATTTGTTAGTATCTCTATAATATATTTGCTCTGAAGCGTATTCCCCCTCCATTCATTGTGTTCAGTGCTGTCCAAGCCAGATTTAATAATTTTCTAAATATCTTAACCTGCACAAAACCTGTGTGGTGCCGCAATGTCCTTTAGTCATTACTAAATTGTCATTCCAAATTTCAAATCACCTTAAATTTGAAAATCACAGTGTCTCTTCAGTGTTATTTTGGGAATCCATGGCTGGCTTCAACATCCAAGATGAACAAATTCCAAAGTTTCCATAACAGTGAGACTGAAGAATTAAAATAACAAAACAACATTGAAACAAAATCTTTAGAAGAAAGGAAGATGAAATTATGAGAATAATTCCACCAGTAGAAATGTATTCTGGTTACATAAATCCAAATCCATACCTGTCCCTGGATAAACCTACTAATGCTTTTGGATTGTATTCCAGTTTTATAAAATGTTTTCCTATTCCCTTTTCCTATTTGGGGAAAAGAAATAGTCCAGGGTGATCAAAATATGCTGGTATGCCATAATAACACTTGAGGCAGATAGACCAGAATTTCCCATGGAGAGCATTTGCAATGCAACAGCAGTATTCAAAATTCTGTACTAGTTCCTCTGAATTTCCATTTCAACCACAACTCATACTTACATTGGAATATGGAATAGTCATGAGAAAACAGTAAAACTGACTGTACACAAAGTTATCTGTAGGGCTGAATAACCTGAACAGAAAGGGAATGCTGCTTTCATTATTCAGTTCTTTCATGTCTAATAATTCATGGTGCTAGGAGAATACAATTTTTAAGTGAGATTTAAGAGGTCTAAAAGCAGACAGATAGAAAAAATTTGCAGATTCATTAATAACCTGCATTTAGTGCAACCCACTATCAGGAGCCAAATTCTGATGCAACTTTCCAGATCTGTTACCTACCTGTTCTTTACTTTGTGCTGTGTTACCATCACATCATAGAATAGCTTCTTTTTCATTTGACTGCCATTAATGTAAGTGTCCATTGCATTTCTGGAATATTCCCCAGTTCATATTTACATTATGGAAATCTCCATCTCAACAGGGGAACAGGACTGAAACACATGAAAGAGGGACCCTTCTTATCATATTCAGCTCACTGCAGGGTGACCCCCAAAACTTATGTTTTGAGCATTGAGAATAAAGTACATTTTGTTAGAAACTGAAAGTAAAACTCATTTTTTTATAAAAACCTTGCACACACACAAAGGAGCGCAGAGAGACAATGAGTGGCAGGGACACCCCAAATAACCCCCACCAGGCTACTCCCAGGCCTGGCACAGGAGTCACCAGTCCGTTGAAAGCTAAGCAAGCCCAGAGAAGATGAGGGCAGCAACTGCATCCAGAAACCAGGCAGGAATCTGGCTCATCTGCAGAAGTAATTGGAAGTCCTTGTTCATACATGGAAACAGGAGCATTAAGAGCAGAGAGAAAAAGTCTCACATTCAAAGGAAGAATGGAGGAAGTAAAATAGTGTTAACAATGAACAGACTGGGACTAGGAGCCACAGTGCATAGATAAACCCAGAAAATTTTGATGAGATCACTGATCCTATCCAATAGACCTGAATTTGTGAAAGAGACACCCTGAACATCAAGGACAGCTGTGCTTGAGCATGTTGATAACATGCTGGGCGCATTCTTACAGCACAATAATATGCTGTGGGGAAAAATAAAAGTTTTTTGTTGCTACCAGCCTTCCTTATTAAGATGCCCATGCTCGTGGCTTACTTTGCCTTCATGATATTCCCATATTCTTGTGTCTTGTAGCGGAGAGTGCCATAAGCCTATCAGCTCCGTGCCCAGCAACAAGACCTTCCCTGGCTGAACATTGTACCACCAGCTTGGGGTTATCAGAGTGTGTAAGGGTAGCCAGGTGGCTTATCAGAGACCTTGAACTTGGTACATGGTTAGAAAGACTGCTTGATGCTTTTATCACAGATGTTTCTTTGCTAGGAGTGTTCTTCCTGACTTGGCCTAAATTCTTATCAGGAAATTATTTTACATACTGATTACAGTCAAACAGTCTATTAAGGGGAACCTGATTACCATCTATCTTTACAAATACTCACAGAAAAAATAGATTAAAAAAATGGGAAATACATAATGAAATTTTATGTTTGTTATTGGAATTTTATCATGCAGAACTTTTTCACTTCTTTAGTGCAACGAACAGAGCAAATTAGGAAGTGACAGACAAGCTGGGAAGAGATTTGTTGGAGTGTGCTGGTTTGAAAGC
>VYZR01118898.1:0-14740 GCA_013400675.1 Oxylabes madagascariensis | reverse complement strand
AAAAAGAATATGATCCCACAGAAAAAATTTCATACTCCTTACTTTTACTCTGAGCTGTTTCTGATCCCGCTGTACCCTGAGGAAGAGGAGTGGAGCAGCCTCTGGAGCACAGGGAACAGGGGCAGCACACACCTCAAACTCTGGACTTCTGAATATGACCTCTGAGTCTTGCCAAAACCACTGAAGTGCTGAACCTGGGAACGAATGATGCTGAAGTGTTGCCTTTGCCCATGATAAATGTGGCAGGGGAAAAGATTGTACCTAACAAGTAGGAGAGGGAATTTTTGCTGCTTTTCTGACTTATCTTTTACTGGGAAACACAATTCTTATTAATTTTTTCACTGAGTAAGAATCATTATTTTATTTTCAATTGCTGTTGCAAATGTTTTTTAAGAGTTTCACATCACTGTTAACTTTCTACCAACATAGTTGAAATATATTGTAAACTGCTTGTTGGCGGGGAGGGGACAAACTGTTAAAGTTAGCTTTTTGTGAAGCTGTGATTTATTTTTTTTTTTTTATGAATTACCAGTTTATAAATTCTTAATTGAGAAATGCATTAACTTGGTATTAAAGTACCATAAATGAATTGATGTAAGGTGTCGGTGTATTCTTGCACATCATCTTTCAGACACATTGTCCCTGATGTTTTTACATGAGGCACAAGTGTACACTGATGTATATAAAGCAGTAAAGCAGCCTGTCTGAGATGTGCTTTAAGTTGCTCAGATGTACAGGTGAAATACATGCAGTTCTGCATGCTGCTTCAGTGATGCCAGGACTCAAGGACTGGATTTCCTCAAGTTCTTCCACGTTCAGGAAAAAGCAGGAAAACACAAGTAAAACGACAGGAAGGAACGTGGTTGTAGCACAGGGCTGATGCAAACGTGGGCTGGGGCCAATACACCGAACAGGTTTTGGTCTTATACCATAGTCTGGCAATTGCTACAGATTCAAAAGCCTTGGTGAGCTGTGGGGAGAAATGTTCATGAAATAACAAACATTGCTGGGGGTGGTAGCTGGGAGCAGAAGGTGCTTCTGGTATTTTAAGAAAGGAACATGGGGTGTATCTGATTAGTACATTTAAAGAGTGCACCTGCTGGGTTCTTATTCTGTCTCTTTGTGGCTTCCAGCTGCCTTCTACACATCCAGTGCTCCCTGATTATCCAAGGATATGGCCTCCATCCACAGCCTTTACAAATCCTTAGTCTTTACAAACCCTTAGTCTCCTATATGGAAATCACTTGTGCGCGTCAGAAACAAACACAACACACACACCCTGGAAACAAAAATACATTTAAATTGCACATCAGCACACAAACCTGAGGCAACACCTTATCTCAGTATCAGGCTTCTCTCTCTGCTATGAGGCTCCAGTGTCTTCCTTTCACACGGCAGAATTGCAACCTTGCCCTTAGCTGCCCTGCACAAGAGCATACTCAAATTTCATGACTCATCAAGCTGGAATATTATGAGATTAGAATTTTATTAATTTCATTAGTTTCAGAAGCTTATAAATATTTTTTTTTCAGTGAAAGCTCATACAATGTGTGTTACTGGAACTCTGTTCAGTATAAGCAAGCTTCTTAATATCCACGTCAGCATCCAAGCTCTAATCTTTCCATCTAAAGAGCCCTAGATCTGTATCAGCTATTGGAATGCAGTCCCATTATGAGCTGTAGCTGGGCCCATATTGATTGCTGTATGTACATATGTTTTTCTAATTATATATTATATATAAATTACTGGAATTTATGGAAATAGGACTCATCAACCATGGAGATAAAGATGGGCAAATGAGTAGCAGGCCTTTAAAGCTGGGAAGTGGCACAGGAGCTTGGGAAGACAAGTTGGAATCATTGCTGGAATGATTTGNCCCTTGCTTGTAACAGTATAAAGCTGTACCCAAAATTTCCCATTTCAGTGGACTGTCAGGGCCTGAGCCTTATGCTGGTCTCTGGTGGAACACCCCTCATCGATCCCCGGGCTCGGTGTTGTCCAAATTTATTATTGTGGCTAATTAAAAATTTTTCAATAATTTTGATAATAAATCATTATTAAAATTTTGATTATAAATCATTATTATTAAAAATTAACTATTTCATTTATAACAGTCCGGAGGGCCCAGTGCTGTCCTAAGGGATCTCTGCAGGCTGGAGAAATGGGCTGGCAGGGATCTGATGGAGCTCTGCAGGGGGAAGTGCCAAGTGCCACCCCAGGAGGGGCAAACCCTGCACTGGGACAGGCCAGGGACCAACCCACAGGGAGGCAGCTCTGCAGGACAGGTCCAGGGGCTTCCTGGTGGGCACCAAATTGAACCCTTATTTCCAGCAATGGAACAAAGAAGGCAAACAGCACCTCGGGCTGGGTCAGGCAGAGCATGGACAGCAGGTCAGGGGAGGTGATCCTTCACCCAGCCCTGCAGGTACTCCTGCTGCCGCCCACAGACGCTGTGGATGCCCCACCCCCAGAAATTTCCAATGCCCGCTTGGATGGGGCTTTGAGCAACCTGTGACATTTCTGGAGGAAAATGTCCCTGCCCATGGCAGAGGAGCTGGAACTGCATCGTCTTTAGGATCCCTTCCAGCCCAAAGCATGGTTCTGTGATACCTGGAGTGCTGCATCCTGCTCTGGGATTGCCAGGATGAGAGAGACATAACAGAGGGAGACCTGTGACAGGCCACAAAGATGGATGAACTGTTAGAACATTTGTCATGGGTGAGAAGTTGAGACACCTGGGCATGTGCAACTTGGAGGGAGATCAGATGTAAATTCCTGACACAAGGACTAAAAGCCAGACCATTCTCAGGGATGCCCAGTGACAGAACGAGAGACAAAGGACACAAGAGAGCACAGGAAATCTTATTCAAACAAAAGGAAACAATGTTTTACTCTGAGGGTGGTCACACAAGGGATCAAGTTGCTCAGAAATGTGGGATCTCCATCCAAGATACTGAAAACCTGATGGGACATGGCCCTGATCTCACTGACCCTGCTCTGAGCAGAGCCTTGGCCCAGACAGAGGTGCCCTCCTGCCTTGGTCTGTCCGTGGGGCTGGATAGATCAGCCACAGCTCAACGCCAGCACAGGCTGGAGGCTTGAGCCGGCTCAGAACAAAGGCTGGGGGAAAGTCCATGCTGGTTTATTTGGACAAAACCAGTTCAGTTTGTATGAACCAGCTGTCACCCACTGTTGTATTTCAACATTCTTCAGCTGGCAATCCTACTGTGTTACCCTGCGTATGTATTTGCTTTGGAAGAGTCAGCCCGACTCTGTGGGCTGGTTATCTTGCTTGGTTTAGTCCTGAGAGACATTCTCTTAAGCAGCTGCAGTGGGAGTTCAAGTAAAATTACTCTTTTTCAGGCTTCTGATTGCTTTAATCTAACACCCTATTTTTCATAGGGAATTACACCACCAGGTGGTTCAAAGAAGCCTAGATGGCAAGCATGGGTTGTGTTTCCAAAGACATCACAGTTAAATTGCAGCGAGCAAAACCTAAAAGTATGGGTCCCTTAAGTTTTTGTAATGGGAAGACATCAGTTTGGGAGTAATTAATTTATTTTTTCTGTAGTGGTTTGTTTTTTTTTTTCTTCAGGTCTATGAGCTGCTGGTCTAGGAGTTCCTTCTCTGACTATCCTTCAAGGTACATCCTCTTCAGCTGGAAGGATCTCCCACACTGCTCCTTTTCAGTTCCACAGGGATGGGGTGCTTCAAGAACTGAGGATCCAGCAGCTCTAGCTTCCTGATCGCCTGACACAGTTCCTAGGTCCTGTACAACTAGAAAACAGACAGGATGGCACTGGCCATCCTTTGTCACTGTCTAGAACAAGCATTTTCCCTCCCACCACTAAAGCCAGTTGCAGTTGTATTCTGTTTAGGCAAGAGGATGAGTGAGTGTGCTCAACAGCACCCACATTTGCTTTGCTGCTTCCTAAACAGCTTCAGGAGTTGGGGGTACATCAGTTCACCTATTTATTTTTGCTAAGCTTTCAATCCTATCCCTCCTTCTTGCAGAGGTTGTCTTGCAGGTGGAGCCATTGATAAAAAATTGCCACAGAGCTTATTGTTTGATACGGAATCATGAACTCTTTGCCTTTAGCTTTTATGGGCACAGAAAACCCTTTGTTATTGCTACTTGCTCTTCAACACCAGGAGTCAGTTGAGAGGAGACATAACACAAATATTAATGCCCTTCCCTGCATGGTATTTCAGTATTAAAATCACTTTCTTTCACAAACACTAAAGCCCAGTGCTGCCCCAGCATGAAGGAAGGTTACTTGAAAAACAATATAAAGTGCTTCAGTCTATATCGGCTTATAACTAGAATCTAACTCCAAGTCTTCTGTGGACAGCATTTTCGGGAAATGAATGTACTAGTGCAGCTTGTCAACCTTGATTCCTCAAGGGCAATTTATTTGTCAGTCGTACAATTCCGAAGAAATGGCTCTTCAGCAGAAGAAAGTCCTTTAACAGAATAAAATGCTTTTAGAGATCTCACAGTAGAAATACTGAAGGCATCAGATATTCCCCACTTTTGGGGTTTATTTAAGGAAAAAGAGGAAAAAGGGGGAATCTGGAACATGCAAGAATCATGTTGTCACTGTGAAGCAAAATACAAGATGATAACTATAATATTGTTCTCAGCTAAACTCCACCTTGGGCAGTACAAGAGCCTGACCAGGGCTGCACCCAAGGTGGACTAAGAATGGTCACAAAATGGCTGACTGGTCACAAGAACTGAAGTTTTTATAAGTTTTGGTGTATTTGCATATCGGGGCTTAATTGTCCAATTACAGCTTCAGGTTGTGAGGTCTCATCCTTCTTGTTTTCTCTCTTCAGTCTACCATTGTTTATGCCATTGGGCTGAAAGTTGTCCTTGGTCCTCAGCAGGAAGAAGATTTGTTTGTCTCCCTACTCTGTGAAGAGAGCTTACCAGCACTTAATGTGAGGCTCAGAACTACATCCCTAGGCAGCACAGAATCTGAAAAACATGAAAGCTAAAGCATAAGGCATCAAAGGCCTCCCAGACATGAGCACAGACTAGGAGAAGTCATGGACAGCAGCCCTGAGGAGAAGGACTTGGGGGTTCTCGTGGATGAGAAGCTGGACACATGAGGCAGCAATGTGCATTCACAGCCCAGAATCCAAATAAGTCCATCAACAGCACCGTGGGCATCAGGGCAAGGGCAAGGGAGGGGATTCTGTCCCTGTGCTCCGTTCTGCCCTCATTAGACCGCAGCTGCAGTGCTGCGTCCAGCTCTGAGGTCCCCAGTATCTCAAGGAGGGAGGGGCAGATGCCTTGTGCTGATGGGCCAACTGTTGCAATCAGATGAGCCTGATTTTCCCCGACGCTCTTCGGGAGTGATAACTTTCTGCTAATGGGCCATTAAGGCTCACCAATGACATCACACATTACATCATCCCATTGTGAGATGCTCCACCAGTGGAGGAGGAGCCAACTGTTCCTACCTAGATAAAAACTGAGACATCAGAGCAAGGGAGTACCCTTCCACTGGCAGACAGAGGAGCCTGCTTCTCCACTGGACCCCAGGAGGAAGACAGACTTTTCTTTCTCTCTCTTTCTCTCTCTCGCACTTCAAGTGCAGCATGATGCCTCCATCCTGTAACTCTAATGCATAAATCTGAAAGAAAACAAATTGCACCTTGTCTTGCTTTGGATTCCAGCTCACTGATGGACTTCCAGCTCCAGTCAGGGGCTGCCACACCCAGTGGCACATTTTGGACCATGCCATCATTACTTTGGCTCTTACCAGACTTCTTGCTTTGCCTTCTGATATCACACCAACAAACAAGTGCACACAAGGCAGGGTTTGTCAGACTTTGAAACGTTAAGTAATGTTGAGCAATGCTAAGCACAATTCATGTTAATATAATTAATGATTAAATTAAATGAAACATAATTGCGCTGAAAGATTTTATTTGCTAATCCTGAAATAGGTTATTTGCTTATTCATGAGGATGTGAAATACTGAGTCGCAATTGATGTGCAGATGAGCTACACTGTATATTGGAGTATGCAGGTAAGGTTTTATTATTCAGTGTGTGAGGTAAGCACGTAGGAAAGGTAGAAAAAACCATACCTGAATTTTAGCAGTGTAGCACAATAGGAGATCAATATAACAAGCAGCAGGATGGTTAAAGGTCATAACAGTAGGATGACACTGCTTCACAGAATATCCTTAATGTATCTGAAATTGTTGGAAGACTTCATTATAGCTTCATTAAGGAAAGCCAATCAGTTATTCCCACTCGCTTTTCAAAATCTGTTGAAACTATCACAGCAGCATTTGGCATGCTATTGTCAAAATGAAAATGTTGAAATCATAATTTAAATATTTATGCAGAAACATGAGTCATAGCTGTACTACCTTACAATACAAACAAAGATAACATCAGCATGCAGGCAGCTCACTTACACACTGGAGATCAGTACTGCCAAACTAGCTCGCACTAAACATGTGCTACTAATCACTTAGGAGGAAAGACAGTCAGGTCTTTCATAATAAAATTTAAAAAAAATAAATAAGTGGTGTGGTAATTCTTGTTTACAGATATTCCCTTAAGATTCTTCATGTTATGAATTTCCACCTAAAAGTCAGGAAGTTCCAGCACCAAGGTTACACAAAGATCTAGCAGTCCATATCCATTAAAGTATAATTAGTAATTTCTTTCTCTCAATGGCCATTTCATTTTGGACACTGGCTAGACTTTGAAATGCCTAACGTTCCATAATGAAGAAAATGGATGTAAGTAAGATCCATGGATCTCTTGTTTCTCTTTTATTTTGGAGTTAGAGGTTTTGTACAGCATAATACATGGGACTGAAATTACACTGAGCCACAACCTTTGCAGACGCACCTCCAAGGCACCTCTCTCTTGTTCTCTTCTGGCACTGTAAACAGCACAGACATGTTCAGAAGTGTTACACATAACCCAAAGTAATTCGTGTTTTTTATTTTATTTTGTAATATGTTGCTAAAATAAATTGAGCCTGTATAAAAGTTTAAACTGAAAAAACCTTGGAGGCAGGGATCAGACTGAGCTACCCCCTCTTTTCTTGTAACCAAAAGAGATGTGTTTGCAACTGAATAGAAGCATCCTGCATGTTGGAAAAAGAGGAGAGGCATGTTTTAACAAATGAATATAAACCCATCTGGGATAGTTACCAGCAATGGCTCCAGGAGATACCTACTCCAAAAGGAATAGGTGTATCCTTTGTCCTGATTCCGAGAAGTGAAGTATTCAGCCACATACATCCCTGAAACTCGATCATCAGGAAAAAAACCCTGCACACGTGCTAATGAAACACCTGCAAACCGTGTTGCAAGTATCCAGGCTTTCCAAGAATCGAGTGTGCCAAATAACAGATTTCCTGGAACTCTGTTTACCAAAATAATAAAGAAACACGAATACCTGATGAAGAGGCATCAATCTAGGAGATGGAAGATCACGTCACCCTACAGAAAAAGTGTATAAAAATGGACTCTGAAACCCCTGCATTGATGAACCTAGGGAGAGACTGCAATTTGCACTAAGTCTGCGGTTCACCCGATGCCGACCCCCGGGCTCAGTGTTGATTTATTTGGTGGCTCATATAAATTTCTGCTATATAAATTGTTAAATAAAACTGTTATAATTTATTTGGCGTTTCATTTATAACAAGAAGGCTGCTAGCATTTGTTGGTTTATTATTTTGGGTTTCCTTATCTATTCCGTCACTCTGGACATGGTGTCAGTAAAAGCATTCTGTCTCAGAGCAGGAACAAGGAGCTGGGGTTGTGTCCCTTCACCCTGCTACTGTATTGACATAATGTCTTAGGGCATATGAAATCACACACAGATGCCAGGTAAGATCCTACTTTTAAAGCACGTTTTCAGACTCCTTTTCCCACATTTATCACGTATCCCTTCTCTTGCTGGGCAGCCGTGTAGCTCCAGCCCAACAGAAAAAACTGTACAGAGGGATGAGCTTAACAAGAGTTCTGCCAAAGTCCACACATTGAGTGTTTGTTGGGGTTCAGGGTAGTATCTCATGGATTTCTGACAGGTCTGGCTTACATCATGTCAAGAACAGAGCACTGCTTCTGGGAAAGAGCATTTGGGAGCAAAAAACCAAGTGTTTGATGCACTGCATTTGTATAAACTCAAACGCTCCCTCTCTTTCCCAGGCTGGGTGCTGAAGCCAGGCCCACACCGCAGCCCCTGGCCAGCAGAGCTGTGCTGCCCATGGCCAGGAGGATGCTCTGCTGGGTTGCTGAGCTGGTGCCTGCACAGCCCACACATCATGGCACTGCTGTGTTCTCACTGGCTTTTTTGGGCATTGGGGTGGGGACTGATCTAAAACCTCTGTATCAGCACCACAAAATTGCTCTACTGCTATCTTGTTTCTCTGCATTTAAAAGGCTTTTGCAGAGCTCCCCTTGGCATCCTGGGCCTGAACTAAACCAGGCTGTTATCAGAGCAACTTCAAGAGCTCATTTTTCAGGGCAAGGCACATAATGCTTCTAATTTAAACAAATAAGAACAAATAGAGTCTATTCAAAACTAATCTTTCTTCTGTGAAGACAAACTTCCAAATCGTGCAAGAAAAGAATTAATGGTGAGAGTTTACAGAGGCCCCCAGTGACAGAATCCCTTCATTTTGGGTATGTGCACAGGTAAGAATGATCGACTCCTCAGTCCCCTTTGTGCTTTCATTGAGTTTTAGTAGCATCCCACATGGTGGAAATTTTCCACAGAACAAAAAATAGATTTGTCACCACTGTCATTTTCTTACTAGAGCAGATGTTAAGGAAATGTGGTCCTGACTGTAAGTATGAAAATACTGTTTGATCAGTCAAGTAAGTACATTCCTGGCCCCATGTGTGGGGCTTATCATTTAGCAATGCATATTTCATACACAAAAGTTATTTGCATAGATATTTATTATGTTATGATGTTAATTTTCAACAAGCCTATATTAGTTTTTCTTCTTTGACATTTTCATCATTTGCTAGTGCCACCTGAGTTAACACTCAGTTAATGCCACAAGTGAGTTGAAATAGTAAATAATTGTGCAATTTATAAACTGCAATATAAATAAAACAAAACAAAATATGCTCACATGGTTATGGCAAGTTCTGCTTTGAATCTGAAATTTTGACTGATTAAAAGTTTAAAGCAGAAATTGTATTTTCTGAACAGAGGAGCTTTCTTAATCGTATTTTGCCTTTGCTGAAAAGTACCATCTGTTTATAATTTAAGAAAAGACACTTGTTGACTGTGTTAATTTCTCAAGAAAGCTCAATTCACTTATAATTAAAGGCACTCACTTGGCAGTTTGACAAACAGGAGCCCTTTATTTATTCACAGAGCGAGCCGTGTGCGGGCAGCACACGAAGTCTTGCTCTCTTACCCTCGTGTATCACATCCCCAAGCAGCTTCCTGCTGCCAATTAAATCTGGGCCATCTTTTTGGGCAGAGGATGTGTGTTGGTGAGATTACATTTGTCCCTGTGTAGGTCCTTGCTGGAGGGATACAGAGGAGTGTTTAACACCGTTGTGGGCAAACACCACGGGCTTTGTGTCAGTGCCCCATGGCTGGATCTGTCAGGCAACAACCTGGCATCATCCTGGATCCCATTCACTCACCTTCCCTCATTCATTTCTCTTCTCTTCATCCACTGACTGCTTTGATTAGGGCACACCCTGTTTAAATGACTCAAAATAAGACCAGTGGGACCAGCAGCTGGCCCTAAACTCGTGCCCAACGTTCACCACAAGCTGGTGCTTTGGGAGGACTTCAGGATCTTTGAGGAATGATTTTGGACCTTCAGAGGCAGCAAGGCTCTGGGTTTGCAATAGGATTGAATAATTCACCTGGAGTCACACCAGGATTCTTATGCTCAGGGCTCTCACTCTCAAAGGTGTCAGCAGGACCTAAACAGATAAGTGCAATCTGATAAAAGACCAAGTCCTCAGCCAGGATGGCAGCTCCTACTCAGTCATTCACATCATGTCACTTTGCCCAGGTGACATTTAGAAACCTGCCACGGCCTTTGACAAAAATAAAGCCAATTTAAAAATCCAGAGTACTGCAATTGCTCAGGTTTATCAAATATATCAAATAAATTGTGTAAAGGAAGTGGACTTAAAGCGCTACAAAAGTTTTAATTATAATTTATTTCAGCATGTAAAAGGAAACCACCAACTTCCATAATTAAATCTTGGCAAAAGGATTTTAATGAAAATGCCAGTGCACAAATTGCATTAATTGTGTAAAGCTACTCAATATGGCTTTCTCTGCTGCTTTGCTGATAGAGTAGGAACAAGGATGAAAACACCACGCCACAACCTCTCTGCACAAGAGTGGATATTAGTCACTTCAAATGCTTTCCTGTTTGATAGAATGCATTAGCTTAACTTTCAGAGGGAGGAAAGTAATATTCTCAGTGGTGAAAAACAGCTGGGTATCATTAATGGCTTGAAAGTGGAGGTGGTGCTTTCATCACTTCCATTTCACTTCCTCCTCTCCTCTCTTTTTCATGCCATAGCTTTATTTTCCCTGTTCTCACTTAACTGACTCCCAATTACAGCTTTGTGGCAAAATGAAGCTGGATTTTTGGAGGTTTCCTTCTGTATCTTGTCAAGCAAGACACTGGTGCGTAATGCTCAGCAGATTTGCTTTTCCTCTGAGTTATGTTTCTTTTGTTGTCTGAACCACCTCACAAAAAATGTGAGAGAAGCTCTTCTACATCATATGTGCTCAAACCCCCTCACTCCTGACTCCTCCACAAGTGGAGCTGTAACTTTGGTATCAAAAGGACAGACTTCTATTATGTTCGTTATTTTTCCATCCTTGGAAAATGACTCTTGTCCCCACAATGGTGTCTGCAGCCCTCTGTGCATTCTGCTCTGGAGAGCCCTTGTTCTCCCCTTGCCCTGCCCCACAGCTGGAGCAGAAGGCAGGCTGTGTGCTGCATATCCAAGGGGACATTTTCCTCCTCTTATCCCACATGTGTTCGTCTTCCTTTCTGTGATCCACTGGCAGGAGGAAGGACAAACAAAAATGGGTTTTTATGTGGCCCAGTCTTCCTCTCTGCTACTTTTTAATGCTCGAATTTGCAGATAAAGAAATTTTGATGGTTTCTGACAAATAAGAAAGGGAAAGGCTCTGCCTTTTGCAGCAGCTGCTTCTTGTTGCTCCCCCCAGGAAGGAGTTGTTGTCAAGTAAAGAGGAATTTCTTTGGGGCAGTGCAATAGCTGAAGACCAGATGTTGCAGGGTTAGCTCCAGTCAGAGACAAAATGCCATCCGTAAGGCTATGTCTGAAAAAGGTCACAAAACAGAAGAATTGTCAGCCTGTCTCCATTTGTTCCCCCCCATGGCCAGCATCCAGTGTTATCTGGATATTATTGTACCCAGCCTTATATTAAAGATGAACTTCCCTTTTCTCCCATACTCCTTCATCTGATACATGCTTTTCTCCTGATTATTGCTCATTCCTTTGACCATAGGAGACCCTGCTGCTCCTTGTTTTATGCTTTAAGAAAAGCCCTGGTGGCTCTCCTAGTTGATCAATAAATGAGTCACAGCCCCTGACATTTAATTATTTACAGCTCTGCCTCAAACAGGTTTCAGTGGTACAGCTGTGGTTCTATGGTGGAAGGCAAAGCTCTTAATTAACAAATTGCTCATCCCAGAGGGATGGGGGTGGATGTTTATCACTGCCACCAGCTCCTCGGTTACTGCCAGCCTTTAATTGGTGAAGAAAGTCATGAGGTCTCACCACTGCCCCAGGGATGGTGCATTTACCAAATGAGGGAGGTGCATATCCCAAGGAGTATAGGTAGGATAAAGGGTTTATTCTCTTCCTCCAGGGGACTACAACTGTTTTCTCAGCCACTGATTTTTTTGCTTTTCGATTTTCTCCTTCCCTAGGGATCACTTTTCCACTTACAGCAATTACCTTTGTTCACTTCAATTATTTTAATATTCAGTGCTTAGAGTTCTGGATTAAAGATATCAGTTGCAGGGATAGTTATGTGTATATGTATGGATTTTATAGTTCCTATTTTTCTCCTCTTCTCAGGCTTCAAAGAGAAGATAAATATAATTCTGTTTTTCAAATCATAGTGTTTGTTTTGTTGGACTTGGCAGCATATTTATGTCCTCTAATTGGACTTTGGAAGACAGTTCTCAGATAGAAGGTCTGTTGGGTTTCAAGGGATTATCTTCTCTTTGTGCATCTCTTTTTATTTTTCTCTGTGATGTAGTTGGAGAACGTCAGGATTATTCTACTTGAACTTTATTATTTTTCCATTGCCTCCCTTTGTGAGATGCTGAAAGAAAATCTTAGTTATATTGCTGCACACAGTTGTAATATGTTAAATAGGTGATTTTTACTTTTGACTCCTTTTTAAAATTAAATGGTGCTTTCTGCTTTTTAGGATTTGATCTGTAACATGATGAATCATTGAAATCATTGAAAAATTGTAGTTTGATTTTTTTTTTTCTGGTGGGTGCACAGAAAAATGAATACAGCAGTTCCTTATTAGAATGCAAGAAGTTCACAAATTATTCTAAAATCAAAATGTGGGTAGGTGGGGGAGTACATAAACTCCTGGCAATTATTGTGCTTTCCAGACTGCACGGTGGGAGTTGTATTATTTATATTCTGCCACAGATCTCTTACCTATGATGAGCCATCAGCTCCAGATTAAGTTTTCAGCCAGCGTGCTTTTCCTTGCATGATCATTTTGGTTTCAAAATAACCTTCATTCTGTTCCTGCTGCTCCTGATGGGGCTAATGAGCAAAGCTTGTCTAAAACACCCCAAAGGCAGTTAAAACGTCAGAATTTAATTGCTAGTTAGAAAAACTTTTTCTGAGAACCTTTCTATTCCAAGCCCTGAATAGTCATTTAAAATCACCCAAGTCATGTTTATGTAGCTCCTTCAGGATAAATATTTTGTAGTGGGCTGCTGACTGGGTCTCTAAATGTCTTTGGGGTTTCCTCAGGTCTTCTTTGCTCATGAGTAACCAAATTTATGTCTGAATAACTTAGCTCATTTTCAAACACTGAAACATCGCTAGAGAAAGTGGGGATAAGTGAGGAAGTTTTGGGGATGTGGGCACATGCCTAGGTTTTGAGCGGGCCATGAGCAGATCTAATGAAATGTTTACCCCAGTAGTTACCAAGGCTGTGAATCAGGATCAAGACAGGATGTCTTATTTTCCTCAGTAGCAGGAGCAGCTTGACAGTGCCCAAGGACATCTTTTTTTCTCTTGCCCACAACTAAATGTGATGGTAAAAAGTAAAAAGTAAACCTGCGGGAGAAATGGACCCCACACAAATACCTTGAGAGAGATTTCAGGTTAGAGTTACAATATAGAATTACAATAAATGCAATGATACAGAAAAGCTGGTTTAAACCCACAAAGTCAGAATACAGCCTGGCATCCTTTTGATCAGAGTGAGGTTGATGGTCACAGTCAATTAAGCAGTGGTTGCAGTCTTGTTGAAAGCAGGGGTCCTGTGGAAGGACTGGTCCTCCTGTGGAAGCTTGGGTCCTCCTCTGGATCTGTCCAGTGGTTGTGGCTGTTCCAAGTCCCCAAAGCACCCTGATTATAGATGTCCAGATTCAGGCAGGAAGGTTCAGTACCTCCTGCAGGGCAGGGAATGTCACAGTGAAATGTGTCTGTGACTACAGTGATGTGCTCCAGCTTTCCATCTTCCTCCTCCTCACAAGATTCTGCATCATCCATATCTTCTTCCAGACCACCAGGCTGGAGTTGCTCAGCTCCTTGCAGAATGTACCATTCCAGGATGATATTGTGTTTCTCATGGAGCAGCTCAACAATAAATCCATCCATGTGCACCAGCTCCAATTCCCTGTTTCTGTTCTGACGTTTCATTTTCTGATAGTCATTGTACAGTGGTTCCAGGCACTTGTAGCAGTGGATGGCAGTGCCTGCCAGCCTCATGGACAGTGCTTCAAGCACTTGGACATACTTGAAATCCTCTCTCTTTATGAACTCCACGATGATGTCCTTCTTGGGCTGGATCTGCAGCATCTTCAGACGCAAGAAGGCCATGGGTTTAACATTCCCTCCATAGACACCTCCCACGTACTTCAGCTCCATGGCCTTGTCCACCACCAGCTCAGCTGAGAGGCCAAAACTCCTCCTTGCAGTACTTGGACTCGTGGATGTGGGTGACCTTCTCCCACAGGGTCTGTGGGCTGGTGCTGTGGATGCTGGTGGTGGTTCTTCTCCCCCGTGGTTTTGTGGGTTTGTGCCGAGGATGCTGAGCTTGTCCTTCACGATGTTTGCCCACAGCAGCTCCAGCTCCGCTCCCCTTCCTGAGGGGCCTTCTGCCTCCTCCTCCTCCTCAGTCACTGTGCAGGCTAATCTGGACTTGGGTTTCCTTTTTGGAACAGAGGCGACTGCTAACAGCTTAGGCTGTGCTGGTTCAGTGATGGTTTGTGTTATAAGTGAAACGCCAATTAAAATATCAGCAAATTTATTTATCAGTCTATATTACAGAGATTTAAATAAGCCACTAGAGATTTAGCAGCACAGAGCCCGGGGGTCGGTGTGGGGTGACTTACAGGTCTGGTGCACTGGGCACAGAGCCTCGCAAGTTCACACCCAAGGGAGTTTTTAGATTCATTTTTGTACACTTCTAAAGGGGGGGCTGTGATAATGGGTCTCTTAGGATTTTAATGTTTCTCCTTTACACA